>JAHXMU010000017.1:1604669-1694806 GCA_019455685.1 Philornis downsi
TGCCGGGTTCAAGGATATATTTTCCTTCAGAACTGTACAAATATGTGTTTGTGTGATGTGCTGTGCTTGTCCGTGACATGACACCCTGGGAGACCATAAAACAATCATTAAAAAGTCAAAACGCAAAATGTGATACGGAGTCCCAAAACTATTCTATGGTGTCGTCAATATTTTTATTATTTCCTTCGGCCTTCTGGCAGGGAATTGAAAGAAAATGACGTTAACTCCTTGGTACCGTGATAAAAAAAACTAATGAAAAAAAGAGAAAGTAAAAGAGTTTGTTTGCTATTAAACAACGATCCTTTTTGGCATTGTGTGCAAAATGTTCCTTTGACATTTTAAAAGGGTTGGTTTCCTTAAGCAAATTGTGAATTTACTAGTTTCGTGTGTCGTTTCTTTCCCTGTTACCTGACTTAATTTGGGGTTTCAGTTTTTTATAAATGATCTATTTTTTGTAAGACGTCTGGAGAGGTGACGCACGCCAGAAGTATGTTTGTAATTAGGATTCAATTACTGAGACCTTTTTTTTAGTTTTCCTAAAAAGCAGGAGATAATTTTTTGATTTTTTTTTTTTTTTGGAAATCTTGTATTAAGAAATTAAAAAGATATTTCGTTGCGGTCATTGGGATCGTAAGTTTTTTTGAGGAGGGAAAAATTGTGCACGGATAGGCATTTGAAGTTGATAAGATGTAAATGTATGTATACGTGAATATAGGATATATGGAAGGACACAAACTCAAAGATAGATAGACTTTTTTAAATGAACACATGGGGAAGTATTGAATTAATGAAGGTGATGTCAAACTGGGTTAAACGTTAATTGAATTTTTTTGACTAGAACTTAGTTTCTGTTTAGATACTCGAAAAGGAATTCTTATAAAACGACGTTAACATGTGTGCTAACGTTTGTTAGTGTTTGGATTAGATAGAAGTGAGTGCATAGAATGAAAGCATTATGATGCATTTATTTTGCTATAATGAAAATTACTCTCGACTATCTGATGTTCAACCAAAAGAATTGCTACGATGAGTACAGATGAATAAACTTAACATTTCGCTGAATTTTGTCCCTCAACTGAATGTCACATCTTGTCAACAAAGTATTAAAAAGATTAAAATGATTTCATTTTTGAGATTTTCCTGGCATGTGAGCTAAGTGACGCCTTCCACACGCTAACAAACAATTTTCCAAAATGGCCAAAATACGCTATATCGTCAATATGTTCATATCTCAGACAAAGAGATTCCACTCGTCAAAATAGTATAATTCTTAGATCCAGGAGAGGCCTACATCCAGTGAGGACATGTATTATGTCGAGCGCTGGAGTCATTAAGCGATTAAATTTCAGAAATTAATATCAAGTTTGACACATCTTCATTTTTAGTCATATTTTAGATGCGTCGTTCTTTTTTATTTAGATTTTTTTTATTTATTTTTTAATTGTTTATGAAACTTTGAACACACTATACAGTACAAACATCCGCTAGAGGCAAAAATCAAATTATTTTGAACACTTGCCATATTCTTGAATGCAAGAAAATATTCCGCACTGCTTAATCTAGGAAATTGCTGATCAGGCAAGGCTTTCAGCTGTTAAATACCTGTCATCTGAAGTGTTACTTATTTAGTGAAATGTTTGCCATTTACGAATATTTGTCGGTTAACAACCAAAGAACGCGTAAAAATAGTTAAAACTTACTACAAAGGTGGTGATTCAACTGTAGGCACTTTTCGTGCATTACGGAGTGATTATGGTAGTTATAATCGACCAACTGAGCAAGGAATTGGCAATACTATAAATAAATTTGAGGAGACTGGAAGCGTTACAGATGTGGTGAGGCCTGTGTATCACCGCACTATACGCATTGCCGAAAAATATCGCTTCTGTTATTAAATCCAAATCGAAATCCAATTCAGCCCTATAGCCGTGTGATAACCAACTTTGTTTGTCCTTTAATTGAAGTTTATAAACTGGACGATATGTGGTTTCAACAAGACGGTGCCCCAAACCACACAACACCACTGATTTTGGCTTTGTTGCATGAGAGATTTCCAGAGAGCGTCATTTTACGTTTTGGCGACGTCAATTAGCCACCAATATCATGCGATTTGATGCCGTTAGACTTTTTGGATGGTGCTACGTCAAGGCCGTATTTACGCGGATAATCTCCAAACGTTGGAACATTTGAAAACCAACAATTGTCAAGGTATCGCCGAGATACCGCTCGAAATGTGCGAAAAAGTGGTCGAAAACTACCTCAAATGGATCCACTGCTGCATTTATTCATTCATTCATTTAGTGCACCTAATATAACAACCCCCGGCAC
This sequence comes from Philornis downsi, assembly GCA_019455685.1. Taxonomy (NCBI): domain Eukaryota; kingdom Metazoa; phylum Arthropoda; class Insecta; order Diptera; family Muscidae; genus Philornis; species Philornis downsi. The sequence goes on from JAHXMU010000017.1 coordinate 1,606,998, forward strand.
CAGCGGGGGGGGGAGAGAAAGCATCCCCCTTGCTTTGCAATGCTATGAGAACAACTTAATTTTATTGCCCTAAAAAAATTCAATCTCATATAGTTTCTGGAGTCCAAGATGGAAATTTCTAGTATTTAAAATTGCGTTCCAATAAACGAATCGCCCCATTCGTTCACCAGACAAACGAACAAATATTTCTATTAGTATTTATAATCCGAATAAATTTACTTTTATAAAACCTATTATTTTTATTAGTGCTATTTAAACTTACCATGCAAACCGCTACTTTAGAGTAAATCAATATGAAGAAATGTATGCTACTACATATTTTAGTTTTGAAAACTTTGTCAACTATCAAAAAAAAATAAATTTGCGTAAAAAATTAATAAAATGAAATGAATAAAAACATTGCCCTCAATGCTTTCGTTCATTTCCATTTTCAAAATTTTATGGAAACAGGTCGTTAAATTTAACTCGTTCGACATATCCAGTTTTCGTTACAACCAAATTTAAGTAGTCCAGTCTAATAACATGCTATGATGTCCTTAGAATGCAAACACATTTACATGATACAAAAATAGTTTTCTAAGTGCTCACATTTATCATTTAAAAAAAAAAACCTAATCCCAAAGAAAAGAAAAACACCCTCTACTTTTAATGACAATGTGTCACATATCGTACGTTCATGAAGAGGACAGTGTCCTTGCATTATTTTTTCCTTAAATTCTCAATTTTTTACCCAAAATACTGACCTGCAGCGGGTAGTTTTGCTCTCGTTAATATTGCATGTGGTAAAAAAGTCAAACGAAACGATCATAAAATTATAAAAAACGCAATTTTCGGAAAAGCAAAGTAAAACAGGAAACAAAGGGATCATAAAAAACGTGGAGGCACTTTTTTTGCATTGTGTAAAAGGTCAGCAAAAAAGTATCATAAAAAGTGGTTTAAAAAATGTGGAATAGTTTTTTACCTGCTTCGTCATAAAAAACAAGTTTAAACTATAATAAGGTAGTTTATTTAGGGCTTAATTAAAAGGATAAAACATTTGTATGTGTTTTGTTAAAAAAAAGAGTTACCTGTAATTGAAATTAAAATTTGTTATAATTCAAATCAAATTTGAATAGAAATCAGTTTTGCCCTGTAAATTGTGTGATTTTCTTGAAGTACCCCTATTTATTGTAAATGTCTCATAAAATTTCTCCTTTTTGCACTTTTGAGTTATTTTACCAGAAAATCACTCATTCGGCTACCCAATGCCAAAACCCGCCCGTTTATAACCGTGATATAAACTACATACCCCACTTCCCTTATCAAACCCATGAAAAAAAAACGGAAATACTCATCGTTTTGTTAAAGGAAAGATTGATCTACTCCACTCGTACACCCAAGCACTCAAACGGCAGCCGCTCTCACTCTTTTATCCCTATCAAAAAATACAAAAGGGGGTTGAATGGAGTAGGCAACATAAAAAGGGAGCCCCTCTATTTATCGCATTCGTATGTTCATTCTTATATGCACACAAACAAACACGTTATCAACTAGATATAAACAATAAAGTCAAGAGCACACGTACCTCTAATGCTTCTTCTTCTTCCTTCGCTTGCTATACACACATACGAGTGTACCATCCATATCTCCAGCAAGCAAAAACCAGCAATGAGTATGCGCCCTTTACAGGAACGCAACACGATGGCGAAGGAACTGCTTGAAGCAACACAACACAAAGAGAACCAGAGCGATGAGCGAGTTCTTCTGATATGAGGGTCGTTAATGTACTCGTTATACTCGTGCATCTGTATGTAAATGGTTACAACAAACACATGACAACTTAAAAGCGGAAGTTGTGTGTGCCAGCCAGTCATGCCGACGTTTTATTCTGTTTTTGCTGCTGTTGTTGTTGCATTGTTGATGAAAGGCCTATCATTTTATAAGAGAATATTGGAGGGACCGTCACCACTAACTACTGGTGTCACTGAATGAAGGGTCGGACCGGTCTTTCGATCGGTCTTTTTCCTTTGGGTGTTCAAATTCTAAGTTATTTGATCTTTGTTCAGGAAAAAGGGGAATTATATGAATGAGTAAGTAAACCACTCATTCACGAAATTCCCCTTTTTCCTTAACAAAAATCAAGTAACTCAGAATTCATGTTTTAAGGGGTAATTTGTTTAATAAAGAGCAATGTCAGCGAAGAGGTTCAATTAATTTTTAATGATGATGTTGGTTGATTGGATGAGCGGAAATTCATAATTTTGGCTGTCCATTGAGATTTAAAATAATTTTATTTTGTTAAATTGACAATTTTTCTTAAAAAGGTTACAAAAGATTTCTGAATCCGTCAACTATTTACGCCAAATTATAAATTGTTATTACGAAACTAATAATTTTTCAATCATTTTTCGATTCTTAATTATATTTGCCCTTATGCTCTTATAGATTTGTCTGAATTGAACTCGTATTAATTGGCGAATTACCACCACTTAAAGTTCACTGCCGCTTTGTTTCGGATTCATATTTGAAACATTCACCTGACACATTCATTCGTTCCGTAAGAGGAACGAGTGTTTCACCGCGTTTGAAACATAATAAAACAAATGTTTTCAGCCTATTTCATTCTTAAAAATAAAAGCTCATCAAGACAAACATCTATTCGAATTTCAAACACAAACACAAATAGCTTTCCGCCTATTTGATAAACGAGTTGAGTGATTGGCTTTATAGAAACCAGAAAGTATTGATTTAAGAACTCCAAAGTACAGATTTATGAATTTTCGATTCTTAATGTGAGTCACAAGTGAAAACTGATATATTCGTATTCGAATATTTTCAAATACATATTTACAAATATATATACTTATAACCGGTTTCTATAAAACAAATCGTCTACGAACGAAAGCATTGGGAACAGGATTTTTATAAAATGTGTGAGAGGTTTCCGTTGACTATAAAAGTTTAAAACAAAACAACGCTGCTATAACAGATTTTTTCAACATTTATCCAGTTTGTTCTGTATAAAAATAACAGATTGACTTTTAGTCTATTCAATATAAAATTTCAACATGAAAAATTCATTCGATTTGCGAAGAAGAAAACAAATAGTTGTTCGTCTGTTTGACGAACGTATTGAGTTATTCGCCTTATAGAAACAAGCTGTATAATTTTTCACAATGAAAATAAGTGCAAATTACAAAGGCGAAGTGATTTGTTTTATAGAACCAGCCCGTTTGATTCGACAACCTGAATCGCAAAAATAGCTTTATGGGGTTGCGATTCTCAATATGAAGCAGAACTGAGTCAGAAATTGATGTATATGTAGTCGAATAGCTGTGAAAGAAGCATTAAAAGAAGCATTCGCACACTGCATAAAGACAAATCTAAACTAAAATGAGTACTTCGTGGTCTATGTTTCAGTGTTATCGAACAATGTAGTTTTTGTTTTTTGGAGGGGGGCTAATTGACGGTGCCTGATTCCAAATTCTTTTAAATATAAAGCCATCATTCAAGAGCGTTTCTATTTCCAGCGGGAGACTTCGCCAAAATGAGGTCATCAATTTGTCATCAGCAAATTTCTAAAAAAATTACCATGTATAATAAAATAAAGAAGAGCTAAAATCTAAATCAAGTCAAATTTCTATTATTAAGAATCAAGTTGTGAAAATGTGTTAATTTTTCATATCTTACGTTTATCGATTTAATTTATTTTAGTGATTTTTAAAATGTTTGTGAAATATTCGAATCATTAATTAGTAGAGGTATTCGTAAGAGAAAAAAATGCATTATGTTGTGGCACCATCCGTTTCCTAATTTTGTTTTTTTTTTGTGTTTTATAAACAACGTTTAGCACTAAGTGAAGCATCACCTAATATGTACTAACTCCTTACAACTTCCCTAAAGTGAAGTCAATTTCATTGTTAGATGCTCTGTTTCCGAGATATATAACTTTTTCCTAATTTTTTCGTATTTTCCTATTTTAGTGCAGCAATCCACTGTATTCGAGAATTTGCGGCAAACACTCTCTCAATTACGTTCTCTTAAATTTAATCAAGATATTGTATATTTTATCAATATTATGTATTCTAATAATTGCATTAGAGATAAATAAAAATTATTTATTTTTTGCATTCCTTTTAACAGATAATTCTTAGTGTCAAATCCATATAGGAAAGAATAAACTGGGTTTAAAGAAAATTTCATATATCACTTCAATTATAATTTCAAAACGTATAGAGTATTTAGGAACATTTGCACCTTATTGTCGTGCAATAATAATTTATATATTACCAAATGCTTGTTTATTTATATTTTTTGCAATTTATAAACATATTTTCAGTAGTCTCGGTAATTAATACTTTACTGATAAGAGTCTGTACATCTGCAATTGATTCAAGACCGATCATTCTGGAACAAATTAAATAATCGACATTAAGAAGGTTTTTGAATTTCAGCATAATTTTCTTAATTGAATATTATTTTATAGGTATAAACAACAGAATCTTATGTGTATGTATTTACAACAGATCCCAGAAATTCAATGTCTACAAAAAATTTAACTTTAGCTTTAACATTTTCTATCAATTTTGGTAAGCTAAAACTTTTTTTTTTGCCAGGAATGAATATTATTTTAAGATTGTCATTTAATAAGTCATACGATAAGAAAAAGTGAAAATTTTTCAATCGATTTTATGTACAAAAGACATTAATAGTCTGCGTGAATTCATCGAATTTTAAAATTGAGTTGTGCTGACCATTAATAAACATATTGCATTAACATTTGACATAGAAGAATCAATAGCTTACAAAACGAAATATTATGCCGATTGAAGTGCGTTTTAGTGTTTATCACATCATAGTATGTCACGAGTTTCATAGTTAACCATTTGAACCCGAAATATAATCCGTAGTTTCGGCATGATTCAGACTGATATATACTATAAATCAGCAAACAATGTTTAAAGTTGTGGTAAATTTTAATAAATAGAAAAAAGCTCCGCTCCTTAAGTCCACATTCGTTTGACATTTCATAAAAAGCTGCAAATACGTTTGTATCTATTTTGTTGCAATTCCTCCTATAACCTCTATCAAAAAAGAGAAACAAACTCCGTTGCTTCCCATGTATGAGACAGGGTGGCGCACCAATTTCAGTACAATAATAAATTCAAATAACTTTTTTTCAATCAATTTATTATATTTCTTTTTTTATTGTACTCTAGCTGACCCAGCAAACGTTGTTTTGCCCTCAAAATGTTAATGTGATAAAACAAATAAATAAAATGCAAAAATCTCATCTCCAACGCCATCTATCACTTCAAATAAAACCTTTTAAACCTTCCGGAATACTTTACCAATAATTTAAGACCAAAATAATTAAGCCAAATCGGTCCAACCATTCTCGAGCTTTAGCGAGACTAACGCACAGCAATTGATTTTTATATATATAGATATATAGAGAATTCAATTTTGTCTTATATAACTAATTGGTTTTGAAGATGATACACCGTAAATGACCTCCATGCTCATTCATACATATGTGACACCTAATCGAAAATTTTTTTATTGCGGGATCGCCTCAATAATTGTTTTAATAAACTGCCTCAATTCAGCCAAATTCCTTGCATTCTCTTCTGGTTCCTGTTGCTTCACATAACCCCATCAAAAAACAAAAAAAAGTCTGATGCAGTTAGGTCAGGTGACCTTGTGGGTTAGCGGAAAGTGGAGTTTGAGGATATTAGTTTGTTTGCAGTTGCTTTATCTCGCTAGAAATAAAATCCTGTTGTAACGGATACGTCTTTGGCGTAGTTCTGAGTAAAAAATTCCTCAACATCTTTAATTAACTGTCCATAATGACAGTTCACAGTAGTACAATTCGTGTGCCACTCTGTATTTTCAGATTCGCTCAACAGGACCTACAGTTTAACGGTGATTCCGAACGTTACAGTTTAAGAAGTACCAGACTTGTTGGTTACTCGAATACTCGAAACGTTCGTCAGCACTAATAATGATAGGTGGCTGTATCGAGGATTGAACTCGGGATCATGCGAATGATAGTTGCGTGTATTAACCATCGCGATACGATCGGACGCATAACCTCCACTACAAACACAATTTACTTTTACCAGGAAAATTTGGAAGAGTTGATGATAGTGCAGTTTGACTCCAGCAATCACTGAATGACCAACGCATATAAATCGAATTTTATACCCATCTTACACCTTGGATAATCCTCAGGGCCATTAAAAGAAGACTTAATTGCGAAAATTAATTTAACTGATTCATCGACAACTCGTTGTGGAATAAGTATAAAAAGCGAAAAGTATGCCACATTTTGAAGCTTTTACTTTTATGTACTAAAATTAATCATTCTGTCCTTAGCCAATGTTCTGCCATTAAGAGTCTATTACCTGTTATAGATCAATCTATCAACATAGTAATTCAAGTTTTTGGGGGCAAATTAATAGCTTAAAGTCGCATGAATCGGAATCAATTTTGCATCTAGTTTAACTCCGCAAACTTTCCCTGTCTGCGTGAAATTCAACCTTAATTTCATCGGTATTCTCTAGTTAACAAATCAATTTTGACACTATGAAGTTGAGCAGGTGAGCGTCCAGTTTCATACACAGAACAAGTGTTTAACAACTTTTGTAAAAACCAAACAGAAAATCGATTGCGTCCTTTCTGTCTTACTATTATGGTGATTTCCAAAGAAAATCAAATTAAACCATATATTGATATTGATGCAGATTTCCATGTTTATTCCTCCGTACGCTCACGTTGTTGTGGTTTTTAATCTATTTTTAGAAAACATACATATGCGAGTATTGTTTGAAATTCGTATAATTTCGAAACCCTTGATGTATATATATATAAACCTAAGGATATATTTATGTTTATTTGAGGGCCGTACATATTTAAAAGCTAAAAAATTCATTTATCCTAGAACACCCTGATAGACCTCCAATTGTATACCTTACACAAGTTCTGTGATACTGACTGATGGCATTTTGTCTGATTTTAAGAAAATTTGCCTAACCCTCTCAATACTGTTTGTTAATGCAGAAAGAACAAAACCGCATATAGAAACATGCAAATTGCTGTAATTTTTCTATTCCCAAATTGAAATTTTTGTCATGCCTTTTAATAGCAATTTCTATTGTTACGTATCTCCCATCATTAGATAACTAATCAGCAAAATACCTTTTCATAATTAAGAGGAATTTGCAAAAATATCAGAAGAGTTTCATTATTCATAATGCGGTGCTTTTAGTATAGGGTTAAAAACAAAAGTCTGATCAAAGATCTCAAAATTATTTTTCATTTCAAACAAATCATGTCGGGTTAATTTACGACATCTGCTTGATTGATTGATTGATTTGATCCTTCTTCTAACACTTTCAGCAAGAAGAACTTAACATAAGTATTACATCTTTTAAAGGACTAATATTTAAAAAAAAAACATATCAGTAGCATTTTAACGAGTCCAAGAAGACAAAAATTGAAACCGAATTTGTAATATGTTTGAAACTTTACTAATTTCCTACAAACGAAGTCGATTTAAATCCACTGATGGAATTTGCACTTTTCAAAGATTGATAACTCAATCCATCAAAATCGTAGCCAAGCTCTTTATTTTCCAAAAATGTTGCAATTCCTAAGAGAAATACACCCACAAAATATATCGCATAACAAGTTGGCAGGTGGCAAAAAATGTTCGACTATGTCGTAGCCTACGCTCTTCTTTTTAATAAAATATATTTTAGTAGGAGTGTATAATTTTGAGAAGTGTATAAATTAGTTCGTTTTTTTTTCTCACGGCTGACAAATTGTAAAAAATTTAGAAATATATCAACAAATTCAGTTTTTCAAGCAGAAGGTATAGTCCTTGTGTCGTTTTTTAAAAACAAAATTACCTTTATCGACTTATATTTAAGTTCTGATTTTTCTATGGGTGAGTTTTTTCCCTACTGAATTCAATTTGACCAATTTCGATGTTAATCCGCCCATAATTATGAGATATTTTGGTTTTGGATTTCAGCCTTCTAGCTTTCCAGAAATCATATCAACCGACAGAGAAACCTGCTTACATCGACAAGACGGCCAAGAGTTCTCAGCTTTATAAATCCTCAGATGAGTATCTCAATTCAGATACAGGTTTTCAGGTGTGATCGTGCAAAGTTTAAAGTCGAATCGGATCTAGTTTGATGCATTTTCGAAAGGCGTGGCATGGTGCATGAAATATTGTATTAAGTCTATGGAATAATCTGCTGTATTTTCGATGCCATTCGAATATATCTTAGCAGTTTCTATCTTTATTTTTTTATGTCAAAATTCTTGCAAGACTCCTCGTTATTTCATATACTCAACATTCAGTTGCCAGCGCAAATAAGGGACACCTCTTTGACCAGAGCGCTTAGGAGAAATTTACATGAATTCTTCTATGCCGGCAAACAGCACTTTACGCTCCCATATTGGGGGAGTAAGAAGAGCAACAACTACAACAAGGGCAAGAATATGTCCATTATCATAAGGACTAGGCCTATTTGGCCGTTTGTGAGATGACTGACGTTCTTGCGTTTTTGGTGTTTTGCCTTTTCTGCCGAAGAATTTTTAGGAATGCAGTAAAAAACAATAAAGCAGACTACTTTAGTTTTTTGTAATAGGAAAGCCGCTAAGATTAGCATTGAAAACAAGTACAACAACAACACGGTCACGCACGCATACACTAGCAAAAAGAAGAAAAAGGTGAGTACTCGTTCTCACCAGGACGAAATTTACATAACAAAAAGGATAGGTAGACGAGTAGCAACGAAGAACAGACAAAAAAGCGAATGAATTATGGTCACAGCAAAAAAAAAAAACAAGAGAAATGAGTGAAAAAATTACCTGTTCCCCCTTAAAAAATACACAAACACTCTCGCATTTTTCCATATTAGAGGCTAAGAGAAAACGAGAGCGAATACAAACATACATTGGCATACAGCTATACTCCCTGACAAGAGAGAAACGGAAGAGTGCAATTAATGTTGGACGGGCTTGCATTTGTGTGCGTGTTCGCATGGGCAAACAAGGGTTCTTCGAGTTATGTGAGGGTTTGTTAGGGAATAATTGAGCACAACCTGGTTGCCTGCAGTACGGAGAGTACATAAACTGAGCGTTGACAGAGTGAAAGTATCAGTTGTGATTTGCTTCTTTAACAGAGAACATCTAACAAAAAAAGAAATCATACACACATACAAACAAACACAAACATTCACTCACACAGAGCATATGACATCTAAAAGAAAAGTAAACATCATCATTAGAAAAAGAAGGCTAAAAACTAAGAAAAATTAACCCAACCACAGCATATAAATTATAGAAATTAAGTCAAAAAAAGTGTTTTGAAACGTAATATTTTACAAACGAAAAGATTATTCAGTTTCTACCCACCACCAACGCCATAATAAAGGATATTTTTACTCCCTCAAATGAAACCAAAGGATATTTGCTGGACTAAAAGTGTATAAAATCTGAGGATTTCCTCAACATCATATCATTTCTCAAACAAACCTCAAGACGGCGACACCGAGGAAAAGAAAAACGCGCTCGGATCTTAAGAACTCAGAAAAAATTCGTTTGTTTTTTCTGAATAAAAACGTGAAATACCTCTAACGAAAACAAAACCAAAAATACCTCATTTTGCTTAACATAAAAAAGAACTTATAGAACAAATTTTTTGAAATTTGAAAAAAAAAAAAACAAAAGAAAAGCAACAAAACCAAGCTAAAAACAACATTTAAGTACAAAAGGAGAACCTAAAACGCTCAATATAGCAAAAAGGATTTACCAAAGGATTAAAAGTGAAAAACGCCAAGCAAATTTCGTGTTTTTAACACGAAAAATAAAAGTTAAAACGATTTCGTAAATAACATAAACACAGATACAGATAGAAGGAATGGCTATATCCTTGCTGCAGGACGCACAAACAAGAAGTAAGTATTGGCAGCAGAAAAGTGAACAAAAGTTAAATGATAGTTCTGAATATTCATACATTTAATTGAGAAGTGTTTATGAAATTGTTAATATTGAAACAAAAACTTTACATTTCTAAAAATATTTAAATTAAATGTTTACGAAAATTTTTTGAGTTAATACTGAGAAAATTTTCAGAATAAAACTATATTCAGAAATATCGAAAAGTTTCGAAATTTTGATTTCTAGCCCTAACAAATTCTTGAAATGTTTACAAGGACAGTTTAGAACTATTGGGAAGTTAATAAGTTCTTCTTGTCACTGAGACTGATCGTAAAACCTACATGAAGTTTAAATTTAGACTGATCTTGAAGCCTTCAAGAAGTCTAAAGTGTAGGGCTATTTGGTATGAAAACTTCTTGAGCTGTTAATCAAGAAATTTTTGGGATAAAACTGGCTCTAAAGTTCTCAAAAAAGCAGTGTTAAATATTCGCATCCATTTTTTTTAAATTTAGTAACAATTTTTTATGTATACAAAAAGTATAAAATGTATACAAGAAGTTAAAAATTAGACGTGTGAGGTTAATAAGTTCCTTTAGATATTTAGGCTGATCCTAAAACGTACAAGAAGTTAAGAGTTATAGGATTGCAGTCGCGAGTATTCCTTGAGTAATTAATCAGCATATTTTCAGAGTGAAACCGGTTCAAAAGTCCTCAAAGAGTTCCAATTTATTGGACTTCTGATCATCGAATTTTAACCAGGACAGTGTGGTAGTTTTTCATATTCATATTGAGAAAAAATCCATTTATTTATAATTTATAATTTCTAAAAACAAAAAACAACTTCTTGAAATATAAAGGGAGAGAGAGAGGTTTTAAGTCACGACAGCACCAACAGTTATTATACAGGACATCTGTCGCCTAAAAACAGCCCTTAAGCTTTCGAAGAGTTTACAAATTTTGATTTCTAACCACAACACCTTAAGGAAAATTTTATCAGAAAAATGGGTTGAACCTTTTCAAAATATTGAACATTTTAAAGCTCCTCATTGAAAAATGCTTCTAATATTTCATAGAGATTTCAGTGAGTAGAGAATCCAATAAGCTTAAATTTTTTTCGACAATTCTTATTAACTTGTGTTTACTCTCCTAATCAATTCCATTCTCTGCAATTTTTATGAATTGTTCGTTAGAAGCATTGTTTTATAAATGTGTGTGAAAATTCTAATTAGTCCCTTATTTATTCTTGTTCCTTTTTGTTCTTTCTTCTTTTAGCGCTAGCCGCCGCTATAGCTGGCATGCAGCAGCGCGAGGAGTCCGATAGTTCGCATTCTCTTTCGCCCCCCATGTCCGCCAATACCTCTGCCAGTAACGCCATGTATCCTGCCTTTCCACAGGCCCCTGCCGCCACCGCCTTTGGCATGCTCTCACCCACACAATTGCTCGCCGCCAATCGGCAAGCAGCTGCCGCTTTCATGGCCGCCCAACTACCCATGTCCACTTTGGCCTCCACTTTGTTTCCCCATCATCCTGCTTCATTGTTTGGTTCCTGGGCCGCTGGCAATCCTGCCAGTTTGGCTTTAGGTGCTGCACCCCATTCACCTCCCGCTTCGCCTCACTCTCCCATCAATGTGAATGCACACAGTGGCAATAAACACACCATGATCATGACTTCGCCCACTGCCTCCAGCCAAGGGGAAATTCCCGCCAAGAAACCTCGCAAATTGACTGTAAAGAAAGATTTGATCTCGCCCAACATGGAAATTTCCATGAGTGTTAACGATTTGTACAATACTTCCGGGCCCATTTCGCCTCCATCGTCCGGCAGCTCACCCAACTCCTCGTCCCATGATGTCTCCAGCCCTGCCAACACTGTCAACAAAGACGGCTCCTCGCGTGACAAGAGCTTCACCTGCAAAATCTGCTCACGCTCTTTTGGCTACAAACATGTTTTACAAAATCATGAACGCACTCATACCGGCGAAAAGCCCTTTGAGTGCCCCGAATGCCATAAGCGTTTTACCCGTGATCACCACTTGAAAACCCACATGCGCCTGCACACGGGCGAAAAGCCTTATCATTGCTCCCATTGCGACCGGCAGTTTGTGCAAGTGGCCAATTTGAGACGCCACTTACGTGTGCACACTGGTGAACGGCCCTACACTTGCGAGATTTGCGACGGTAAATTCAGCGACTCCAACCAACTGAAATCCCACATGTTGGTGCACAACGGCGAGAAGCCTTTCGAGTGCGACAAATGCCACATGAAGTTCAGACGCCGCCACCATTTGATGAACCACAAGTGCGGCGTGCAATCACCCATCACGCCCGCTCTAAGCCCTGCCATGAGTGGAGAGTACAACATCATGAACTGCGATCAAAAATCTTTCTATGGCTCCGAGGAATCCATGGAGGTCTCCAAACCTGTTATAAATCACTCCGTTATGAATTTGGCCGGCATCTCTCACATGGAAGAGGAAACTCCTCTGGATCTCTCCGAAGATGGTGGCAGCCAAACAGACGAGTCCTGCCCTCTACGCTACCGCAAAGCCAATGATATACGACGAGTATTCCGCTTGCCCCCTCCCCAGATTGCGCATGTTGCTAGCGATATGCCCGAGCAAACCGAACCCGAGGATTTGAGCATGCACCGTCAGAGCGGTGAGCTTTTGCTGAAATCCAATCCCTCGTCAGCTGCCCAAAGCCCTGAGCCCACGCTAATGATGCAAGATGATTTGGATTTGGATGAGCTGGACGATGCTGACTCCATGTACCTGCGCCACCAACAGCATTTGGAGTAAATTCAAGAGAAATAGCCTGTGCCAGCTCACAGCCCTCTCATAGTCATGTGAAATCCAAAGATTGTATGTAAGCCAGTAAGTGAAGCAACCAAATTTAGCAAATCTTGCATTCTCCATCAAATGGAAATGAAGGCATCCATGAAAACAGCAAAATTTCTAAAATTTTGTGAAGCCACGTTACGACGAAGCAACAAACAAACAACAAGCGCTAACTCAAAACAGGTCAAAACTTTTTGAAAACCCCCAAGTACAACTCAAAACTTTTTCTAGAACGTAAGTTAAACCTCTAAAACCAAACAACCAAGACAAAAACAACCGCAACTACCGCAATTGCACATAATAATTTCGGAATTGTACAAAACCCATCCCGTTTCTCCCCTCTTCCTTAACAATCCCAAACAAACTCAAAATGAGTGCCATTTGCTTTTATGTTGAAAAAAATCCTTTTCATTTATATAAATCTTACTTTTAAGTCTTTACTTTACTTTTTGTTTCACTTTAATTTCTAAGCCCCCTCATGTTACCAAAAAATTGTATATTTTACTCCCTAACAAGGAAGTCAAAAGAAATTTGTATATATAAATCATGAAACTTGAAATTGTACATAGCACTATTTTGAATTGAATATTTTTAAACTTTCCTTTGAATTGCACATATTTCATAATATTGATTTCATTATAGTTTTTTTTTTTTTTTTGTTTTTTACACTTAGATTTTAATTTTATTATTAATTAGTTCTATATATATATATACAAAGATATATACGTATGTTGTTCACTTCATTTTGTATTCTTTAGATTTTAAACTCTCTCTAAACAAAAAAAAAGGAATTCTTAAAGAAACTTTTCTACTGAAAAAAATCAAAACCAACTTTAAGTTTAAATTTTTTTTTTTTAATAATTTTTTCTAAAAAATATAAATTGTTTTTCTGATAACACACTCGAAGAAATGAAAAATTTCATTGTTTTTATTATTATTACTATTATTATTATCATTATTGTTTATTATACTATGATAAAATTGAAATGAAAATGAAGTGGTGTGTGTTCAGTGTTAGTTCAAAGTTCCTATAGAGCGATTTAAATAAAATTTTTGAAATTGTAACAAAATCTCTATTCTTTTTATTTCACAGTGAGGCAAAGAGGCTTTTTTAGGAAAAGGCAACAAAATGCAATCACTTCTTAAAAATTAAAGCTTATAAATACATGAGGAAATTTTAATTTGTAATCCCTTTCAAATCTTAAATAGTTGGCTGTAGGAATAAAAGTACAACTTTTTGATAACACCTGTCTTATTAACATCAAATCAGTTATAAAAGCAAAAACATTGAATATCTAAATTTCTTTCGCTTTCTGATTTTAAGAAATAAAACACATAATAAGAACTGGGATTCATTCGAAATTTATTCTGTATTACCACATTTGTAGCCTCAAAGGTACAAAAAAAAAATCCGCCATTAGAGAGATTTTCAGAGATTTAGAGATTTTTGGAAACATTTCAATTTGCTATTTCTTTATATGAATAGAGATTTTTAAACTCCATTTCTTAATTATTACAGTTCAAAAAATCATTTTTGAACATCGTATTTTATGTAAAAATCAAAAATACTTATTGGCAAATATGCATATGCATAAAACAAAACGTTTAAAGGGGATCCGTAAATTATATAAAAATGCAAATATTTAGCAGTTTGCCAAATAATATATGGGATTTTATAACAAACAATTCTCAAAAATTTTTCTAATTAAGGGAACATTTTTTTTGTTTATTATTTTAATTAGAAAGTTGTCGTTCGTTAGAAATTGAAAATAAGGCAGAAAACATATTTTCGAAATTATGGAAATTCAGAAGAATTGCTGGCAGAATTTTTCATTTAGTTACTTTTTCATATCTATCGTATATTTGTAGAAATATTTCTTTCTTATCGCTAGTAATTGACAAATATTTCTTCTATTTCTACAAATATTTCTACTTGGGAGAATGTTTTAATCTTTTTTTTGTATTTCATTTTCTGTGGTCGAAATGCTTTCTAATAATACGTAAATTTGTTTCAAAACTGTGCCTGTTAAAAAAGGTTACACAAATTTTGTAAATCTCTGTATATTTCTGAAATAAAAAAAGCTCAAAAATTATCTTCTCTATTAATTTGGCGTTAAGCAAAGAGAAATGATTTTCAAAACAAATTAAGATAATATTGATAAGGATTTTTTTTACAAATTTTGGATTTTTCATTTTGGGATAATAATAATTAACAGATTAAGTTAAGTTTTCACAAAGCAATACAATTAGTTAGTTTCTTGTTATTTGTTATGTTGTAAAAAAATTTAAATTTTAACTTACGTTGCAATTAATATTTTAAAATTGTTGGCATTAAATTTAGATTGAATTTTCACCGAACACTAACTTCAATATTTTTTTTTTTATAAAAACGAATTGTTTTTGTTTTTTATAAATATAATAAAGATTTCATTATTACTTTTTTGCATGTTGTTTTTTTTTTTGTTTTTTTTTTTTTTTTGGGAACATATTTAGAGTTCTCTTTTCTTATAAGACTTTTTAAAGTTGTGATATTTACATATCCCAACATTTTACATATAAATCACATGTATTTTTTAAATCAATTTTTTTTTGAACAGTTCTCTAAAGCCTGTACATACCACGTAAAAATTGAGTTGGATGTACATCTATTCTTAACTATTATATAATTATATCAGTCGGCCTATTGAATGATGCGGCAACTTTGGAAATAAATTGGCTAAATGACTTCAGCGGGGAAAAAAACTTCTCCATATGAAAATTGATATTGATTGATTGAATTGAAATTCTGATCAAATGATCCTTTCTCAGTATTTCCCTAACATTTACACTATATATGTATATGTACGATTATAACATCGTTTACCGGTAGATTTGGGCAGGAATCATTCCAATTCATATACTTTTTCGTAGACGAAATCCATGGTTATTCGAAATATTGAATTTTCATTTAATCAGTTAACAGGTTCTGGTATTTGGTAATCGGTTTTCAAGTCAAAGAAAAAAATAAGTGGTTCCATGTGAAATTTTTTTCCACAATGCCGTATTTTCAAATATATTTCTTCCTTTTAATATGTTTAGGAGGCGGCGAAACTGGCCTTGATATATTATAGCTTAAATTTGAAATAAAAAACACAAATTACCTTGCATTCCATGAATGAGATATGCCAAAGTTCTCACGTTCTATTTTTATACTCACGAACGTTATAGTTTGAGAATCATTAACCAGATTTGCCAATTACTCGACTTATCAAAGTGTTTGCCAGGCACATTGAGGTGACCGTCGCTATGCGGATTGGACTCGCGACTATGCGACTATGCGAACGATAGTCGCGTGTACTAATTATCACGTCACAGTCGGTCAACTTAAGCATTGGACTCTACAGCGCAAGTTGACAATTCAATATGATTTGTTTTACAAAAATATTGAAAAAGTCGTCTAATTAATCAAATTATCGTTATGCATTCCGAAGCGTGCAATAGATCTACGGCAAGTTGCACTTCCTTTTCTGCCAGAAGATCTCAGTTCAAAAAACTTAGTCTCTTTGGCGAAATTCTTTAACAATTAACTCCTTATAAGACTCTAAGTAATGAACCATTTTCATATTTTCCATTCCGCTTTCTGGTCTTCCCAAATCAACTGTAATTTGGCTAAATGGGTGATTACTGAATTGACTGTTATTCCAAACAAAAACTTAAAAACATTTCCAATTTGGTACTTGATCTCATAGCTGACAAAGGAATATGCACCTCTGCACACTATCAAGGAACTAAACTGATTCTAAAGAAAGTACACATTTCGTCATTTCTTGAAATTTATTATATTTTATTAAATTTATTATTTACGCAGATATTTCTTTAAAATTGTCTGCGATAAGGAAAACTGCCTTAAAAGAGTAGAGTTTCAAAATGTAACGGTAGCCAGCACAATGGTGATAGAAATTTCTTATAAAATTTATCAACTTTTTTGGTTTTATCTTTATATAAATTCACGCTCAAAATGCAATGGAAACACGGCCATTAGCAAATCATAAATCAAAAAAGTTCTTAATGACGTACTGTTTGTATAACTCATTCCAATCCAACAATGAATCCTCATTTGCAGATTTTATGTAATGGCTGTGAATAATTGATTAAATCATATGCATTGGTGACTCTTAACTGATGATAATTCCTTCCTGAAATATATCGAAATATATCACAAGAATTAATTTATAATATATTTCATATAACCAGTACTGAAAAGCCATCCTATGCAAGTAATTTTTATTACTTTAATGTCACCGACACAAATTCATTCCTTAAATCACCTCGGCTTAAATAAATATTAACAAGTTTCAAATGTTTGCCCACAAAAACGAAAAGTAGTTTTTTTTTTAAAACGATGCCGAAAATATTTCCACTATAGGTCTCTGTCCGTGAACTGGGCTGTATGAAGGATGTCTCTAAAAAAGTGTTTTTCTTAAATATCCGGACATATCAGAAATAAGAGTACAATTTGGATAGACATGACAACAATTTCAAAATTTGTTCTTACGCTAGCAGTACTGCTATTTTTGTTCTGAATTTTAGCGCTTTAGTCTGAAATATTTCGCATTGTTTCATACATTCACCCGAAAGAATGAGAACACTAACTAATATCATTTGAAATGGCTAAAATTTAACAAGCAGAAGGAAACGTTTATAGTACCCAACTTGTTTCATGACCGTTTAAATTAATTGAACAATGTCCTTTTGTGTGGCTGGTCGGTGTGTTGCTGGACACGTTAAATATCGTAAATCTTAATTTAAAAATTCTTAAAACCTGACACAGCGTAGTATTTTGCTAGATCGTAGCAGAGGATTGCGAATGGACTACATCGGACCGTTCCCTCTGGTGCGTCGCCTACAAAAAAAAAATCAATTTTCCGAGACTCAATTTTTTCACTGTACCATAGATTTTACCTGCAATGCTTAGTAAAATTAGAGAAGAAGGGTCCGATTTGACCCATATATTTTTGGTTTCGTACTTTTCAAGAAATTGCACAGAAATCAATCAAATTTGCCACTGTTGTGAGATTTGAGATCGCTTTGAGGGTTCGAAGTCATGCTAGGACCGGCGATCTTACCCTAAAAGTGTAGTCGTTGTGCAGTCGTGTAGTGAGGTGGTCCCTGCGACCCTGCATCGGTGGACTAAATCACAAAGCACCTTTAAACCTCACAGCAGCACATGCCGTTGCATTGATAATGAAAATGAACGTCACTGCCCTGTTCCTTTTGTAACGGCCCGTATGAATTAACCATTTAACCCGTCTATTATTTGGCTCATATCTTTTATTCTGTTGCCCCACCATCAGTCAAACTTGATTCAAGCTAAGCTATTGCTAAAGCAGTGTCTGGGTATTAAAATAAACAGCAGCAGTATCTTTCATACAAATTGTGAGATTTTCAGAAATTCAATTTTCCTACCTAACGTCTAACAAATAGGCTGAAGTAGCTTAGATTTTTGTACACTGTACTGCCTTAAAATACTTGGTAAATCTTGAGTAACTTCAATTAAGTAACCACGTATTTTCAGGTACCTCCCCATAGGAATGACGCATTTAAGCCGGATATTCTCAACTTCATATCTTTCAAGACGTTGTATTGAATTCAATTAAATACCTCATATACCATCCGTTTGATATAAACTAAGTTCTGGGAATGGTGATGCTCGAAATCATCGTTAAGCTGAAGATCCCATTGAGTGGGTCTAAAAGTAGAATGCGTGTAAGCTCTCCCATGTATCATTCATGGGATGCGAGGGAATTTGTTTTTTTTTTTCTTTTAGTTTTTGCTGCTCAGACGAAAATATTATTAGTGGAAAAAATTAAAATGAATATCTTTATATCCCTCTATTATCTGTATTCTGTATCTTATTTTCATTGTCATCCACTGGGCAGAACACCAGCCCAATTCAAACTTACTATTCTACTGAATGAGAGCATTATCAATCACCGCCGTACACACTCGATCATAGAGATGAGCTTTGCCAGACAACAAAAACATTTCACCGTAGGAACAATTATTCAATAATTATTAAATTAATGGATAAGTCTAAATATTTATTAGATACCTGCAGTTTTTGTGGATGTTACGTTATCCAATTTGGAGTAGCATTGTCGTGTTTTGTTTAGTTTTATTTCTTTCCTTGTTGTTATACAGAAATTGTCTTGAGAAATTTAAAAAACTAGTCGTGCTGCACTCTAATCTTCTATCTCCAAAAATTTCTCCAAAATTTCCGTTTTTCCTTCATTATTATTAATATTATTATTATTTTTTTTGGGCACTTTAAAAACATATATATAAACACAAACGAATTTTTGAATATAAAAAAATCAAACAGGAATTATACAAACCAAATACCTCCAATACCTCTTCAAGAAAAAAAGAAACACAAAGAAATCCTTTAATAAAAGGTTTTTTTTATAAATTATACCTAACAAATAAAATCAATAAAAATACAACCCAAAGAATTTATCTAAATTTAATACAACAAATATCATAAAATTATTAAACAAAAAATAATTAAAAAAAAATACTTTAAAAAAATAATAATTTTGTAAAAAATTTCCATTAAATGTATATAAATTACAAAAAAATACCTCATTAATCATAAGGAAACCTGTAAATAAAGCTGTTGAATAAATTAACCGATAACAAAACAATCCAACAAGATATCACTAACAAAAATATAAAAAGTGTCAGACAGAAAAAATATAAATCAAAATTTCTTGAAATATTTATACTACAATATTAGCCAACTATCACCCAATTTCGCTAAATATGATATATGTAAAGCAGGAAGAAGTCATCAAAATTTTGTAATTTTTCGTTGAAGTAAGCATTTTTCTTGAGTTTGAGCTCAAACTCGTTTTAAAGTTTTACTTCAATATAAAAACGAATAAGGTCAATTCATAATAAAATAATATATTATTTTTCTATAAACCAAAATCATCACCCCCTCCTCCACACAACCATAAACAAGCTCATAATAACTTAAGCTCTCTTATCTCCCAAATTAATTGTAATTTTATAATATTTTTGTTTATTTAACAAAAATCAAAAAAGTGTATGGTATGAAAAGTTCCTGAAATTAAAATATTTAAACAATAAAGCCGATAACATTTGGAAGAATTCTCAAAGGTAATTTTTATTACTTTATAAAGAGGCATCGAAGAGAATTAATATTTTCTTCGTTTCCTTAATGTAGAGCAATAGAAAAAATCTGTGAGAATTGTAAAATTTCATTTGTTAAACTCTCTACAACAAATTGTACAAAAAGAAATAAATAAATATCTACATAAATTATTTTAATGTAAATGTAAGCTTTAGTCGATAAGAAGAAAATTACAGAAAACTCGGTTAGCCGGGAATGAAAATTCGCATTTTTTTTCATTGTACCATAAAAAAGCACTATATTAAAGCCGCAATTAGATTTTAAGTTAAAAATTTGATTTATCAACCTTTTCGAAATAGTTATGAGTACAGTCCTTTAAAAATTTAAATCAGTTTGCCAAAAATATTGTTTTCCTTTTAAGAAGATTTGAGTATAGAAATCAATATCATGAGCAAAAATATTAAATATCATATTATTAAATTCCGGCCAATTTCGTACACATATTCTGTAAAATAATTTAAGAAGCCCTCTTAAAGACATTATCAAAATTCTTTTTGTCGTTATGTAGGCGCAATCGTTCTCTACAATGACGCGGTACCAGTCGTTGGACTGTGATAGATTGGACCTAGAAATAGTTCGGCTAACAATTTTGACTAACTGCATTGTAACATGCTCAGTGTGATTAGCTCATTGTGGGTAAGACATTCACGGCTAGACTCCTCCATACTGATGCGATATCCGTTTGAAAGTGATCTGTCTCCTAGTTTGTTTACAATATTCGATTTTCCCAGTTGATCTCATGTGTATGTTACGACTTTTACAATGAATAATAATGTCGAACAATAAATTTATCTCGATTTTCGTACTGCACAAGAAATTTCGGGTGGCAAATAGTTGAAAATGTTACAAAAGACTTGCAATGTCTTCCACTAAAGTCAACAGTGGTACCGTGAAGGGAATTTGGACTGAAATTTGGACTGCTTAACTTTCAGTGTCTCACCAAATAATTCGTGATATTTTACAGGATAAGAACTCAATCGCATTAACATTACTGAAGACATGACATAGCAGGTCATTTCCAACAGCAGTCCATACATAAACCTAACTATAACTGGCGCAAAGACACTTAAAAAACACGTCAAAGTCGATCAAAAATCGTTGTGAAGTCATCAAGCGTTTGAGGGAGTAAATTCGATGAAAACGACCAGGATCGTGGGAAGAAAACTAACGCATCACGCATAAGGCTATCACTGAGAACGAATTTTTGGCCAAACATTCAAATGATGCAGGTCCGGCAGATTTTTTCTATTTACAAACATTTTGTGTCGGTATCTTCTTGACAGAATACCTATAATTGATCTATAAAATTTCATAAAACAATTTGACAACCTTTAATATCGATGACATACAAATTTGTATAAGTTATTATAAGTTGTGAAAGAAATAATTATTTCTTCTCATTTTGAATACATTTTTCCTTTGTGTGGTACTTTTTTTGTTGTTTCATGCATATGATAATATTTTTTTAAATTTTTCCTTTATTTGGTTTTTTTTCCAATGAAAATTAAAATTTTTTAAAATCTTCTAAGCCATTCCCGGCTTCCATTTTTTTCTCAGTGTACATAGCTAACATACGATGTTTAATCTTAAGACAAAGATCGGTTTATAGATGTGTCAATTTTTATGTAATAAATTTATCTAATATGTAATATTAACTATCCATAACTCTATATTGTGCAATATCGACAGCAACACAAAGTATGATATTATAATTGTTATAAAAAAATATCTAAATTAAGTAATAATTTTATTTTTTTTTTTGTTGTTTCACAATTTGGATATAAAATGTATTATGTAAGTAAATAGTCAATACGTAAAAAGTTAGTAAAATTTATAAAATGCAATATTTAATATAAAAAATATATATAAAAGATAACAACAAAATAATACATGTATCATAATATATGACGCAATATATACCCGTATGTGTTTTTTGTTCGTTTATATTATAAAATTATAGAAATAATTTCCAAATTCACTGTGTATTATAGTAATATGTTTAGTGTAATTGTAAGCAATTTAATATTACTAGTAATATTATTAACGAAATCATTTAAATGAATTAATAATGTTTGAAATTTATGCATTTATGCGTTTTGAAGTGAGATTACGAATATGGAACATAATAAAGAAATACTACATTATTGTGTTACAGAATATTAAAAAAAAAATTGAAATAAGTTGTTTCTTTTCCATGCAAATATTATTTCCGTTTCTTATTCTAGAGTGTCTTTGCATGTTATTGAGGTCAATTATTCCGCAAAACATATAGATCAAGATGAAAAAATTTTGAATTGAAAAATTATTTTTTAAAATTTTTTTCCATTTGTTTGCTCTTACTTTTCATTATTTTATCAGAGATTAAAACCGCCAATCGTGGTCTCAAAAGAATCAAAATAGAACAATTTATAAGATTTGATTGACATTGAAAGTTTTACTCGTACATGGCGTAATTAAAATAACCCGATTTAAGACGGATATGCGCAGTTTTGTTTGAACTTGTTGCCATTTTGTAGATAATTCATTACGCCCGTTCCTTAAAAATCCTCGTTCCTATAGGCAGAAAACTGGGACAGTCGATTTTCACAAATATATTTCAAATATTTCACCAGCAAAATCATTCGCCATAGATACCGGCGACAATTATTTGGTTTCAAGTCCGGACTTTAAGATGGATGTGTAAGAACTTCCCAACCAAATCGCTTGAAGTTCTGGCTAGTCGGTATTGATATATGTAGGCCATATGTGATTTTATCATAGAACACAATTCCTCTTCTATTGGCCAAAACTGGCAGCTTATAGGCGACCGTTTCAATTTTTGTTAGTACACGTCCGAATTATGAGTTTGGCCGCATGGAATCAACTTATAGCAAAACCCTTTGCGGCGGCTCATCGCAACTCAGCAGCGTCTTCCGGATGAAAATTCGATCCATGGGATGTTCTTTTTATTGAGAGGGGTGGCACCCATATTTCGCGATTCTTTTTGTATCCAGTCTTATTCAAGTGGTTCCAAATTGAGTTTTGTGGAATATTTATCTCCTATGCAATTGAAACAGTGCTTACATTACGGTCAGACTTGACGATTTCCATTAGTCTATAGACGTTGTCGACAATTGGCCTGCCAGAGCACGGTACACATTTAACATCAAAATTATCAGAACGGAATCGAAGAGACCAAAATTATCCGTGATTGGCTATTACAGTAGCGGGGCAAAAAACACTCTTCATATTCTTAGCGTATTTTCCCTTTACTGGTGGCCACCAAACAATATCGAGTTAAGGAATCACAAAACTGCCTGACTAGTTGTTTAGTACGCAATCGTATATTTCTAATGCCATTCTTTTACAATGCAAAACATAGATTACTGCGGCCATCTATTGGAAAAATAATAAATTTCTTTTTACTATACTTCATATGTTGGTTCTTTAAGGTATTTAAGATTTTTGCACATTTCTGACAGTCACAATTTTAATTTGCAAAATTATACTAGACCAATTTGACTTGCAATTATTTCTAAATTGTTGTAGATAATTCATTGCAAAAATGTTAACACTTCAAGAAATCAATTAGTCCAAATTTCTTAATATTGGGAAAAATCGCACTGAAAAACAAAATATTGGCACTGATAATTTTGTAGGTCTAAAAGTTTTAGCAATTTTTCAAGAGTCATGGTTTACAGCAGAATTTAAAGAAAATATATTTAAGCTAAATGCATATTTAAGCAAAACTCATATGTGAGGTACTTTTGAAAGAAGCTGATAAAACTACTTGGAAATAATTGTTCGGCGCCATCTACAGTTTTGTTCAAGAACTTGCGTAACATTTCTTACCTAAAATGCCACCCCTAAAATATAATATTCGCTACAGGGATAACGAAATTGTGTGCAAACTGAATCAAAACATTGCTTAAACTAAATACATCAGCCAAATAAAAAAATTTGCTTTGACTAATGGATGAATTTTTTTGAAATATTACTAAGCCAGTTTTGAAATTTAGTGAATTTGACATTTTTTTACAAATTAAAGAATATTCTTAAGTGACATACCTATCGTTCATTCTAAATTTACCATTACTATTTTCAAAACTTCCAGTTCACTAAAAATACGATCATTTCTACAGTGAAATTCGAGTTTGAAATAGAGTTAAAGAAGTCACAATAATTCAAAAATGTGTATGAACTGGAACAATTCCTTTCAGAATCCATCAATTTCTCCTAATTAATTAACAAGCCTTTTCATCCGATTTTCCGAAATTTAAGTTATTCCTATAACACCTAAACCGTAGACTGCAGCAGCCTAATAATTTGTCTATTGCATTGCTTTATAAAGCATGACAAAATTTGGAAAAATTTTAATTTATTGGTTAATCAATTCCCTTCACTTTTCATACAACTGAACGATTTAATCAATATGTTCTTAGGTTCATATCTTTCATGCAGGTACAGTAAAATCAGCCAAATTATATACACGTTGATGATTTGGTAAAGTAGTAATACGTAGATCGCAAAGACATAGATTTTTGTTTATTCTGGGAGTTGAACTATAATATTTTCCGTTCCTCCGTGGGGAAGTTCAAATACTCCCCACCAACTCCCAATCCGTAAACAGCAACAATCTGAGTTTTTGTTTGTTTTGTGGCTTTGTAATACCTGGTAAAACTTTGGAAAAAACGACCATGGAACCTCGGCCCTTCTAATATCCTTCATACAATATCCGATTTAGCCCACATATTCTTAGCTTCATATCTTTCAAATACTGAATTCGATCACATTTGGCATACATCATGCCAAATAAACTTAGTTGTGAGAATAAACATGAGTGGGCTCTGGTATTTCCAATACAAATTAACCGATTTATAAAAGTTTATATTTTTCTCCTTTAAACTTTTATTCATAGACTGCAGTAACTAAAATGTTTGTTGACTGTATTAAATTGCAATGCAATGGTAAAATGTGATGAAATCAAACTGAAAACCTGGCATCTTCTGGTACCTCCCATACAAGTCATTCAATTTAATCCATACATTCGCAAATTCATATCTTTCTTTCAAATGTACTAAATTCAATATAAAATAGCACTAATTTGGAATTTTATTTAAAACAATTCTGCGAATGAAAGCGGCTCCCGTTGCCGCCCCTTTTTTAAGGAACCTCACATACAAAACCGAAATAGCAAAAATCAATGATTTGCTTATTATTTTGTAGGCGGTAGTAAAAGGTATAATAAATGAACTATAAAATCCATTATTTTCTAAATAGATGGGTTTAGTAATCTGTATCTCGCGCCTTGCACAAGTGCGATCAGGTTATGCTATATGGCGTTAGAAAGATGAGATTTCGCACTCAAAAAACTAATCAAATAATTTTGTGATTGTGAACAAATTTGTGGTTTATTCAATTTTAGAGCTCGTCAAAGATGACACCAGAAAAGAGAAAATTCACCACATTTTACAGTTTTTTCTTTAATAAAGTCAGTCAGCTGAAAATATGAATAGCGTTTACGTTCCTGATATTGAAACAGCCAAACATACGAGTACTTAATTTCGACTTCGTTCACTCTGTTCCGGAAGGTCAATTGTCGAAAATGTCGATAGAATGATGGATATCGACAAATCCACCCGTACGCACTGTTTCGATTGCCTACGAATTAAACATTTCAATAAGTCGGAATTTCAATAAGTCTGAATATAAAAAGATGCTTGATGTACTCGTGTGGTGCAATACAAGCTTAAGCAAAAAAAAAAAATCTCACCAACCGATTTTGCATCCTACTGAACCGCTAAAAATTGGTCCATTTCTAAAGGGGGCAGTGGCTGTTGATGGAAAGTATGTCACTTATGGTAACGTTAAGTGAAAACTGCCACAGCCGTTTTGTGGTGAACAGACGCAAACGGCAGCCAAGCCATGGCTTAACGGTTAAGAAGGTTTTGCTGTGAGTTTGGATCTGTGCTGTCAACAGTTGGACCGTCTAAAAGAAGTAATAGCCCAAAAACGGCCAACTTTGGCCAATAGGAGAGGAATTGAGCTCCCTCAGAACAACTCGGTAGAAGCTTCGGGAGTTTGTTCGCGATGTTCCTTTGGATCCACCTTACAGTCCGGATCTGCCGCCGAGAAATTATCACCTTTTTCTGTCTGTAGCGAATGACTTTGAGAAGAGAAGCTTGTGGAAACCGGCTGTCCCAATTAGCAACTTCTCGTCATGCTATGAGAAAGGCATGATGGAGTTACCTACAAAATGACTTGTTGTCATGGATCACAACGCCTAAATCCTAAATCGAATCATTATAACTAAGCTATGTAAATTATTCAATGTCATGCAAAAATAGTAGATTCCTTTTTACTACAGTTACAGTTAAGTTCATTAAGTTCATCGTTCAACTCCCAGCATTTGTTGATAACAAGCCAGCTATTTACCACTCCCTTCTGCCGCTCCGAACATTGTTGCACCAATGCAAAAGGAAGTCGGGTGAAGGTGTAAGGAAATCAGTTGTCCTGTATGAAATTTCTGTACAGATTTAAATTAAAAGTCTTGAAATCAAAGCAAATATAATTTATAAATTTCGAAAGTATGAATCAGAATTAAATGTGGCTATCGAAATAAAAACCAGTTTTTTCTGGTAGTTTTGATACGTATAAAGAAAACTGAAAAATATCGAAACCGTTGTTCGATTCGATTTCATTTGTTGCGGTGGCGGTGCTTTGTCACCATTATATTGCTAACACATATTATTATATACTAATCCAAACTCCAAATTTAAAATTTCAGGATTCTCTACTGGTTCCTATAATATTCCAAAAAAAAAAGGAATAATATTGAAGCGAAACTGTTATTCGAATGCTACATTCAAAGAAAGGGTAACGTTTTCGGACCAAGAAATCTATTGGACGCATTGGGTATGCACATATGAATTTTAGTTCATTCGCAAACTTTTAAATTTTCTAAATAAATGCATACACATTTCAAAATGATTTGGTTATTCCAAATCCAAAGCAAAGCAAATACCATTGCATTTCATTAATAGAATATGAGAGATATCCACATAATTAAACGTGGAGATATTTAAATATTTAAAGCTAAAAAATCCCAATGCTCCTAATTCACTTAAAGGCAAATAAGGCTCCCACACTCACACTGCCATTTCTATACTCGTATCCTTCAACCCCAACAGACACCATTTCAAAAATTTCTACTGCTTTTCGCACCCACCTCCGCACCACCTACTCAAAACTTTTCCCACAGAAATCTTTCCGTAAGCAAAAAAAAAACCGAGAAACAAAATGACATATCTTAACTCGTACAAATAAATTTTAAAATTCAACCCTTAAATTTCGCTCTACCATTTCGTTTTATTTTTTCTTTTTGGGAAGGCATTGAGCTTCCTCCTGCGGGATAATTTGGTTGTTGTTGTTGTATTACAAGGATAAAAGTTTAATGTACACTTTCGCAAAGGCAGAAGGAGAAGAGAAGCAAGCCTTAAAAGCAAGAAAAAACCAGAGTGATGCCATCATGAAAGGGGTCGCAGGTGCAGAGCTCAGGACTTTTTTGCCTGCTACTCCTTCTGATGCGTTTCTCTCCGCTTGGAGAACGTCGTTGTCTCTGTCACGACATCGGGGACGGAGTTGATGAAAAAATAAAAACAACGGCAATAACAACAATTTTAAAGAAGCAGAGTGAAAATAGCTTGAGTGTTGCCAATACCATGCATTTATTTGTGAACGCTTTCGCGTTTTGTGAAATATAAATATGTTTTTATTATTACATGGTTGAATCAGAAGCCTAATCAATTCTTACATCAATAATATTTGCCGGGTGAAAATTCTAATGGAAATGTTTTCGCAACTTGCTCAAATGAGGGGATGGTATGAGATGTAGTGGAACTCAGATTTTTACAGCAGTGATACCGCTAGGTGAATTAAATAGGTAACCTTAGACAAAACTGATAGGCATGGAAGAAATATGCTATCATCAAGTAACACAAAGGATCGAAGGTAAGATCATCAACATTATTTTGCACATTTTTACAGAACAGATGCGCCGACAAGAAAACACGTAACGCAATTCTTAGCTTTAGGTGTCAATAAGGTTAGAAGAGTGACAGAAATAGTGTCGTCGCTCATAACAAATGGTTGGAACTAAAATCATGAAGCTGCTTTTGTATACTATTGAATACGAGTACACTACTTTTTTGTCGTAGTTGCGCTCAAGGAGGACATTTTCCAAAATTTATGCTTTTAAGAAGTAGAAAAAGAAAAAAATGGGGGCGAAATTGGTGCTCTTACCAAAAACAAAAAGGAGAAGCTAGAATCATTAAATTGGGTGTGCAAATTCACCTTTCAACGTAGGCTAAGAATGTGGACGGATTATTAAAAATTCGTGCCTTTAGGGACAAAACATGAGAGAATGAATGCAAAAATAGCACTATCGTGCAAGACAAACGGCTTATGCTGGAGTTAAATCATGCTTTAAGAAGAAAAAGTTAAAAATAGCAATGTCGGTACCTCAAACTGGAATTAAATTAAAGATATAAAATCGGAAGTTATATTCCTCTCTCAAGATATGCCCGCGACGAAAAGGTATTTTTGAAAATTTGTACTTTTAGGGATAAAACTAGGGGTTAAAGAATCGTGGACAGTCACAAAAAAAATGGCTGAAACGAAAAAACATCAGTCCGTTCCTCTTATGTCGTAGTCGCGCAATGCGAAATTAGCTTAATGTTATACATAACCTGCACAATTAAACATTTTAATTCCAAATTTGATCCTTCTAACTTGAGTAATTCGATCTTTATCGTATTTTCAACAGATACGTAGAGGGATGAGCATGCTCAGATTGACTTACACTTTTGCGATGATCAGGATTATATATATACATATAATTATATACATATATTTTTGGCGTCTAAGATGAAAGTTTCCGGTTGCTACAACTGGTGGTGGATATGAAAAAAAATTCTTCAAGTAACGACCGCCGGATTCAGTATTTCTGTAAAAATATTTCTTTAAAAAGTTTCAGAAAAGAGATAGGTCTGCTGAAATACTACATCTGTCGATCGAAATGAATAGACCGAAACCACATAAGTTTCCCATTTAAAGGGCGCCCAAACATCTGTCATCTGTTGCAGTATTTTACCCCTTTAACAAATATTTCGTTTTATTTGTCTTCATTTCGTTGGCATCACTCTCCCCCTTTGAGGGTTATGGCGCGTCGTATGCCATAAAAAGCGAAAGCATATGCAAATGAGTTAAACAGACACATTCATACGCACACATACAAGTTTGCACACATACCATTACAAAGAAAAGCGCGTCAGCGAACAAAGTAAGTACGGTGGCTGTGAGGAGTGGAAGGTTTTCCAATATTCGTTCACTTTGACTCTGTGGCTGGTGGGGTTTTCTGCGATAAAAGGATTTTTATACGTGTTTCTTTATTTTTCGCGCGCATACATTTTTTATAGCTTTTTCCCCGTTTGAGATGACGACGTTAGATTCCGTGTTGTTGTTGTAGTCCTTGGGAGAAGGCAGCGCGCGCGTGTGTGTGTGTGTGCGTGTAATGCGGGAACTTTTCCAAGTTTAGGGTTGTCTTGCTTTTCCATGTAATGGGCTGCTTTACGTTATAGCTTCGCCTTCTTCCCTCTGTTAGCTTTACAGTGTTGTTGCCGTTATCCTTTGCAAACGAAGGAGAGACGATGTCATTTTGCATAAATTACGAAAGGAGTAAGCAATTGTCTCTGCCTGTATGTGTGTGTGTGTGTAGATTATTGTACGTGTGTTGGTGTTTGATTATATATTCGTGTGTTGGTGCGTTAGTATGTCTGTGTGTAATGAAAGTATAATGTAATGCTGCGATGCTGTTTTAATTTTCGTACGTTTTCTTTTTAGCATTATTTTATTTACCCTACAGTTAGGCAGATCAGGACAGTTTAAGGGTATTCTAAATTTCTGCAGATTTTAAAGGGGGAATATCAAAGGCCATAACTTAAGTTGACGTTGGTGGAGAGCATTTTTGTCTATTAGGAAGATCGAAACAATTTTAATATTAAACATAGATTAATTTGATTTGAATACGCCGCAGATAAAATTGTGGAATAATAAATAATTGATCTATAAATTAGACAATAAACTTGAAAATGCGATAAGCTTATGAATTAACTATCCTGATAACAGTACCGGAAAACTTAATACGAATCTATAGAACATGCATAGTATTGTCGTACTTTATGCCTGAGCACATATTATGAAAATTATAGTAAGCAAATGCAATCACAAGTTATGTGGAAGTTAAGCTCGCAGAACTCTCTGCATAATAATAAGATAACAATAAAAAGATCACACAAGATGGCGCACTAATCGTTCTACAAACACAAAAACCATAATAACTAGTTTTCTGTGTGAGTAATCGTCTTATTTTTTTTTATTTGGCAGGTTGCTATTTAGATTTATCAAAATTAATTATTGGAATATAAAAAAGAGGATACGAATATCCTGCTTTCCGTCCATACGAAATTTAGGCGTGAGTTTGGCGGCACTTTTCCGAGTAGATGGACCACTATGAGGTGGGTAAACAAGTTGGAGAATCTGGAAGCGCCGCACGAAGACCTTACCATCGAGATCTCTGTGTTCGGGTTCAAGACAGAATCGTATAAAATTCAAATTACAAGCAAGTTAAGCCCTCTGGATTTGACTACTCGCCTGCAATTTTGCCAAAAAATTATTGAAATGACTAAAGAAGACAACAATTTGATACATTGCTTTCTTAAAACAAGCAAAATTGCCTTATATGGAGTGAATCTAATCCAGAAATATTCTATCAGACCTAGAACGAGTGCTCACATCCATCAGAAGCTTATTTGAAGTAAAAGGTTTAACAGTAACAGTCTTTATTTATTATATGTTGAAGTTTTTTACCCAGAACGGTGGCGAAGATGTATCCGTTTCAACAGCATTTGGTCTCAGAAAGATGCACACGTAGCCAAACCGGTTATGGCGGAGCTCCAACGAAAATTTCCAAACAAATTAATATCCAGAAACTCCACTTTCGTCTGCTCCCCAAGGTTACCTGACATGACTGCACCAGACTTTTTTAGGGGTAAGCAGAAGTGTAGCAGTCCATTAGGGCAGTAATTAAGGTGATCCCGACTGCAATTCTTCAGGCCATAATGAATAATTTTCTGAGCAAGGAAGTCATTTACGGACCATTGTCTTCAAAACCAATTAATTATATAAAATAAAATTAAATGTTTTATACAATAAAGAAATAAACGTATACATTGATTGATAAAATAATGCAATAATAATATTAGGAGCGCCACTAAGTTCCCGCTGTTTGCCAATAGATTGCGCAGACTGTAAGTGCTAGTCGATTCTGCTATAACTTAAACGTCATGAGCCAAGCTTAGTCATGTGGTAAAATTACCGCCTTGACACAGTAGTGATTTTCTTTTGACGTCATATTCTTTTGGTTGAATGAATATGCATGATTTCGTGCCAAATAATCGTCATATGCGGGAAGTATTGATTTTCTTCTTTCAATCGAAGGAAACGACGGCTGAAAGTCATGGAGAGATTCAAAACGTTTACAGAGATTCTATTTTAAGTGAAATAACGTGTCGAGATTGACTCCGTCGCTTTAAAGACGATGATTTTGATGTTGACGACCGTTCACGTGAGGGAAGACGAAAAACCTTCGAAGACACTGAATTGACGGCTTTGCTTGATGGAGATCCATGTCAAACGCAAGTAGAGCTTGCTTCAGTATAAGCAAGACATTTCCCAGAGATTGCTTACATTGGGAATGATTCAAACGCACGGAACTTGGATTTCTTATGAGTTAAAGCCAGGGGACGTTGAGTGTAGTTTTTTCGCCAGTAACAACTGCTTCAGCGACAAAAAAGGAAGGGTTTTCTTCATCATATTATAACGGCTTATGGGTTCAGCACTCCAAAGAAAATAAAGTCATGGGGGCTGCCCGCTCATTCTTCTAAGTCGTCGCCTCAGCCGAATATTCACGCTGCAAAGGTTATGCTCTGTATTTGGTGTGACTAGGTCGGTGCCATTTGTTACGAGCTATTGAAACCAAGTGAAACCATCACTGGGGATCGGAATCGACTCCAATTAATGCGATTCAGCCATGCTCTGTGCGAGAAACGTCCATAATACGCGAAGAGGCACGCAAAAGAGATTCTTCAGCATGACAACGCTCGACCTCACGTGGCCAAGCCGTCAAAACCTACTTGAAAACGCTGAAATGGAAAGTCTTAACTCATTCGCCATATTCTCCAGGTATTGCGCTGTCCGATTATCACTTGTTCCGTTCGATGGCACACGGTCTGGCTGACCAGCAGTTCCACTCATTTGACATCAAGAAATGGCTAGATTCGTAGATAACCTCAAAAGATCAACAGTCTTACCGTGACGGAATTTGAGCTTTGCCAGCAAGACGGGAAAAAGTAGTAGCTAGCGATGGGAAATACTTTCAATGAATCATTTGTAAACATGCGAGAACTTAGTTGCGCACCAATATATTATAGAACGATGTTCTTTGGTTAAACCCTGGTAAGTTTTGCAATTCGAGCAATTAATAAGTTTTCCATTCCCCACATAATATTCCGTAGTTCACTGTAACTGCAATTCAGTTTTTATTTTCAAAAAATAAGGTCCATATGGTCACTTTAGACGAACGAATGTCCTTGCACTCCAGTAGTTCTGCTTAGCAGGTAATTTTGCTTATTAAGTGTCCATTAAAATGAAAATGAGTTTCATCCGATAACAATGTGTTAGTAAACAATGAACACCGCTCAGTCACCTAGTTAATGAAGTCATGCATCTGACTGACTTCCTGGAACTCCAATTCTCGCACCAATTGTATTTTGTAGGGATGTAACCTAAGTTAGACCTTTGTAAAATGCAGTGTAATGATGTTTTTTGCGGCGCCTCTGAATTAAAAGATTTGGATCACGAACAGACTGATTAGCACTCTCCAGGTTTTCTACTTGATGATCTTAGTCTCCGGATTCTAATTTTTCTAATATTGTACCGGTCTATTCAAACTTTTTTAACCATTTTTGGACTGGAAGAAGTGGCGAAAATCTCCAATATTGCAGATTCTTCTACTCAATGCTGTCGTCCAATTAACCGATTTTATAAAACCTTCGCACGCACAATGCGCGGTCCACTCTCAAGAGAAGCTCTGTAGAGGCTGAAATCACAACAGCCAGATACATTGAACATTTTTTTGTGCCATCTAGTAACTTATCCAGGAAAGACAGATTATCCAAAAACGAGCACAATATTTGGATGGAGACCAATGGATTTAACATGAACTTGTCGTAAGAAAGACTGGAACCGTCCGATTAGCACGCTCTACTAACGTGCATATGATCATCTACTCGAGCTCCGATACAACCATGAGATCTTTCTTTGAATAGCAGTCATCTCCATGTATTAAACAAACAATTTCAATAGTTGAGGAATCGACAAGTCTAGTAAAGGATTCTCTAAGTAACGCTCGTAATGGTTGGGATTTTCCAGCGAATCCAAAAATAAAATGTTGCGCTAAGTTGATGAACAGACGATAAATTCAGAGGTTGGTTCTTCAGTTCTCGCATGACCAGTTTATTCTCTTTTCTTTATCATTTGTCCGATTTTTCTAATTTTTACAGTACATATATCTATGAGACCGACCGTGATTCGATGGCTAATACAGGGGACTATCGCCCGCATGATCGTGCGTTTAACCTCCGATACAGCCAAATATCTTTCTTTGAAAGGTGGCCATCTCCATGTGCCTGACGAACATTTGGAGAAGTCGAGTAATCGACAGATCTACATAATATTTCTCAAACTGACATTCAGGATCGTAGTTACATTACAGGTTTAATGTAGAATAATGTAATGTAGAATATTATCTGTTCCATTATTTTCTGACGATTAGCATTTTTTGATTCAGAGGATGACGTCGTCATAACCCCTCTCACATATCCAAATTCAATTTACTGCATATATCTTACAATTTTCGCAATTAAATTTTTTATGAGAATTATGAGTTTTTTCTAAAACTCTATTGGTGTTTTCCTTTTTAGTAAAACGTACAGCATTTTTCCTTTGCTTTAAGCTACGTGATATGTCCTTTTCACAAGGAAGAAATTCCATGAGGCATTACGAGCTCCCTTTAAATTGGTTTCTAACGCTGAAATCGGAAGAATATTCGTTTTTATTCATAAGTTATTCAAGGAGTTACTGGCAGAGAATGTTAAATAAGTTGTTTTCCTTCAATGCTTTCAGGCTTTTCAAAAAGACATAAGTTTAGCAATAGGAACAAAGTTCAAATATGCCAGGCGTAATATTGTGGTTCGTTTCGGAAATAAATTGTCTTGGTTGGGTTTAAGAGAAAAGGGTTATGAGCAAGGCATGGAAATTTCGACTAAATTATAGTCAAACTTCTTAAGCATATTGAGTGGCAAATGTTTTTCAGCGTAGACTTCGCCGCAGTCGACCACAACACGTGACATTTCATATTTAAATGATTATTTTTTTTTTCTCCAAACCTTAAAAGAAAATGAAAATTTCCACAAAGCTAAGGAAATAAGAGTAAGAAGACATTAAGAACGAAAGAAGGTAACAACAACGATGCCAAAGCAAAAGGATAAATAATGAGTTGGATTGTGAGAGGGAGAAAGATTTTAAATGGAATTTTTCATCGTATGTCTAAAGCCAATGCTTTTTTTACTTTTGCTTTTGCTTTTTTTTACTTAATAAGCTAAAAATCTAACAACCCCCAAAAATACTCAGTTTTAATTGAGATACAAAGTAAACGCTAAAATGGAACTGAAGCCAATGCTTGCCAAGATTCACTTGTCACAAAAATAATTAATGTAATGTTATATAATGTTAAATGATAGATATTAACGACGTTGAGAATATTTTGGCTAAGTAAAAATATTTTTCTTTTGGTCTTTTATTAAAATGCTTCACATGCAAATGTATCCTTACAAACCGTTGTCATTCATTGTAGTGAAATGCCAATTCATAATTTATGCGATATCCTGTCGCGCATCTGGTTCATTAGCTATGCTTCCATGTAACCACCACCTCACAATTAACCATTCGGATCAATTGCCAAAATTGGTGAAAAGGATTCGCAAACAACAATTCCACTTCATTGTTTTCGCAAACCGTCATCGATTTGTCTCATTCCTCCAGCGACGGAGACTAACAAAGCATTGCAAATTTTAATGTTTCTGTTCTAAAATTCATTGATTTACAATTTCATTTGTTTGTGAATTGTGAACGCATTTGTGTTTTCGCAATGGAAATGTAAAACAAATTCAGCAGGACATGTGTTTTACGTACGCAAACTTATTATCCTTGGCAATGACAACAACAACAGTAACGCCGTTACCAGCATCTCTTCACGGACTGTAGACAATTCCTAACAATGAAAGAGAAAGTCAACATTGGATGAAATTGTTTGTTGGCAATAATTTCTGGTCTCCAGCAAAAGATTTTTCCCAAAAACCAACACTGACAGCAAAATTGAAACATTTCAAGGATCAAGGCCATGGTAAACAGCATGTTGCAAAACGAACACTTAAATATGGGGAAATAAGAAGCGAAAGTTTTGAATAAAACATGCAAGAAATGCTATGGAAATATAAGTGAAACGTTTAAACTTCAATAACTGATTTTAAAAGTATTTGAAAATTGGCATAGCAGTGCAACTTTAAACGTGAAACAATTTTCCTAAGTATTTTTCAAGTTTTCAGCATGGAAATAATGTTACGCGTTGTATCTGAGCGACTCCGATAGCCAAAACTAATGTCGGACTTACCATCCATCACTAGTTATATATTGCTAATGAAAACACAAAGGATACGAAATAAACGAGACCCTTGAAATGATGAATTGTTTACTTTGATTTAAAATTGGCAATGGAACTTACACGTCCTAAAACCTGTAGCATTTACTAAAGACGTGCATTTAGAAATACGAGTATATTCTCATTTTCTTGATTTTTGGATCAGTTCCAGTAGCACACATAAGACCGATATGATCAAAAACAAATTTTATGAGCATCTGGAAGAAACCGACTACTGTTGGATTTTATTGAAATAATAGAATAAAAACAGGTCGATTGTACGAAGGAATAAAAGTGCCCAGAGCGAAAAATATTCTGCAGTAAACTCCATGGGATGCCCATCCGAAGGCGACCAAAACTTCTTTGGAAGGATCAGTCTTCTTACTGCTACGAATTGGAAAAGGATAACTGGAAATCGGAGCATTCGGAATTTATTTCAGTTCGATGATTGTAATCGATATATAATAATTTAATCGAGATCCAAATAACTATGAGTTTCACCCAGGTTCCTTTCGGTACTGCCACTAACTTTAAAACTGATCAGTGTAATTTCATCCACTTCAGCACTTCCAATTATTTTTCATTTGGCTACTCATAAAGCAACTATAGCCGTATGTCATCTAGTAGCCTACATCTGTTATTCTTCTTGGAATACTGGCTGAACTGACAGCGCCAGTCATTTGTTCCAAATTTCAAGTACATTATCAAGCTTTGTCCAATTCAGTGGACGCTCCTGAATTTCCGTCGTTTGCGGAATACATATAAACGGCAAAGTCTCTTTTCATCGCATTGGGAACATATACATACACATTTAATAGCCAGTTCGTCAGAGTCCAATTATCAGTGTCAAGTCCCGAGGCATCGGAATTGTTATTTTTCCCCTCCGCAACTTCATTCTGTATCTATATGTAGTTTTTTTGATTATATGTGAACGGGAAAATCTTGCTGATGCTGACAACTTGCCTTTAATAAGAAAAGTGTTACATCCGCTTTAGTTAAAGCATTTTCGTAATCCAGCAGGTGAGAGGTAAAATATCTTATCATTGGCTCCTTAACAACTCTCTATGCTCTTCTTAGTGTCTTTTCCTCACTTAACAATCATTTTTCGTACTGCCACTTTTAAATAGCTCTTCGTTGTTTCTGATCATTCGCGGCCATTAGATCAATAGTGGATATCCGTTTTCTAATATGATGCCCCTTTCGCACTCAATAAATAGTTACTTTTTTCGAAAAAGCTATATTGATGCGTGAGTATCACTTTTACTTTATATGTTTTGAATAACATTGGAGTTACTGGCTGAAATCTTCTGAATTCTGAAATCAAAGTGCGCCGCCTCCTCTGGGTTCTACCTTCTTTACCTTTGTGATCATTGGTGATCATCGACCTTATTGCTCAGTCGATTGTTCTTCTCCGTCATTTTTCATCTTCACTATACCTTCTAGGTTTCACCGTGTCCGTGTACCTGCTAGGTCAATTTAACATTTTCGGAAAGATTTCTGCTACTTTTCATTTGTGTGGTCCTGAAATTTCCGACCTCACATTCATAAAACGCATTCCCACTGAACTGAAACTAAAAAAAGAAATCAAACAAAAGTCAAATCTAAATGCAAGGTATAGTTTTCTTTGATTATGCCGGTGTTATGCACTGGGAATTCTTGCCTGGAGGTCAAACGACAAATAAAGAATATAATTGGAGGTGAAAAAAGCTATTTTCGTGGGGAAAAAACTAGTGGATTTTATATTGCGATATCGCATTATCTTATTGTAAACGAATTTCTGGTCAAGAACTTAGTAGATATCATCGAATAAACGTCATAAACAACTTGTATGCCTCTGGTTGATCTTTTTTCTTTCGAAAAGTCAAATTGCCACCTCCAGACTGAAGATAATAAAAATGAATTCTGAAGTCTCACCGGAAAATGCGTTTGGAAAATGTCTTAATGATTGGATTATTCTTTCGCATAAGTGTATCAATTGGGAAATGTCACTTAGCATAGGATCATTTTAATTTCTCCTGAATGTAGTGCGACTTTGACTGCATTTTTACGCATTCCCTCGTGTGTTTGTGAGGCACGGACGACAAATATCGCTTAGCAACAGGATCGTATAAGTTCCTCTTGGTCGGATTCTGTTCCAGTCGAAGCTGTTTTAGGATAGCCATAACCATTGAATTATTACCTATTACTCCTGAAGAGACCCGAACTAAGAATCGCCAGCATTTGATTATCTGGATATCTGACTCTTAAAAATTTGGAAGTTTCTGCACTTTCATCTTTTCTGAGGGTGTGAATAATTTATGAATTTCTTTAATATTCAACCCGTACTATTTCTTGTAATACATCCGTACTTGAGACTTAATGAAATCACCATTTTTTCCCCAAGTATATTCTTTCTGCCTTTGATGGGAAAATTTAAATGAATTTTTAATAAAACTCTTGCTTGAGTGGTGGGGAATTCTTCGTACCGAAAATTAGATGAGCCAGCACGTAATCATAATTTCCAATATTGCCCTGACCTGACTCCTTTTCTGTTAGAACCCACACAAGTACTTTGTGATTAAAAAATGTGAAAAACTCATTGAGATTTAACGTCGCTAGAACTTTATGTTCATGCTCTTCGTTGCCTCCGCTCCGCCGCCAATCATTTCCCTTGCTTGCTATTCCTTCCAACACCTCTTCTTCCTGTAGCAGCCAGCTTTACCAATGATGATACTCCTTTCCTTTGAAAGCTCTTTGCTTTTTTTTGTGCTTACAAAGAAACGAGCAAAAAGAAACAACATCTTAAGATGTAAAGTAAATGGAAAACGCAAAAGACAGACAAAGCAGAAGGGGAACGAAAGTAAACTCTTAAAAAAATTCTTGTAAATTAGAAACAACCCCTTTGCTTTACAGTTTCTGTATTGGCGAAAATATTTCGTTTCTCTTCGCATTCGTTGTTTCTTCATCGCATTAAAATATCTTGAAATTGAAGTCCTACAGTTGTCACTACAAAAAAAATTAAGCACTGTACAAGTAGGTCTGGTATATGCGACATTTGCAAATCGGCGTGAAGTATAAGCCCTTTATTCATTATAATTGCGCTATATTCAGTGTAATTGAACCCACATCAGGCATTTATTACTGTGAGCGAAAATATATTGCATTGCCACGTTCCTTGGGGTATCACACATAGGGGTAGGCGTAGTGCGTAGGCAGATTAAATTCAAAATTAGGAAAAATAAAAAAAAAAAATAGGAAAATCGGCCCAGTAGGAGAAAACTTGTTCATATAAGAACTGAAACCGCCTTTAAAAAAATTCACATTTCAGATTTTTTCTATAACTTTACCGTTTATTGTACAGTCAACAGCTATGTACAATATTGGTAAGCTGCAAGTACTGGAAAGAATTATCCCAATTCAAAATTTTTCTATAGCACTGGTCCTACATTTTTCCAACATCTACAACATTTATTCGTTAATAACGGTGTTAACTGATAAAAAGAAACGTTCCAACCAGAGTGTATAAAATGTGTAAGAACCACACCTCAATGTGGGCGTAGTTATTGAAAAATACTGAAAATGCGCTTTTGACGGGAAAAACAATCCATGTCTATATACTATACACAAAAAAAAAATTGTTTTTGGCACGCTTATTTATTTGCCGAATAGACGACACACGCACAAACAATGTTTTAGGCGCACAAAAATGACTACATGCGGATTGTCTTGTTCCCTACCTTCTAAACAAATTCCCTCGCATCCATATATCAGATATGGGAAAACATCCTATTTTTACACTCACTCAACAGTGCGCAACAGTTTGAGAAGCACTTACCAGACACGTCAGTTCCTCGACACATCGAGGTGACCGCCATTCAAACAATGAAAGGTGGCTATAACGGGGATTGAACCCACGATTATGTGAACGATAGTCGCATCACAGCAAGTCACAGTCACCCTACTTTTCACCGACCGATATTTTCGCAACGTTATGCTTCTATCCACTAGTTCTCTTTTTAAAGTTAAGTTACCTTGAAAAACTCACACGCCGTACACTGTCGCCATTATTCTGTTTGTGACGCGTATGTTGTAACGGGTGACATCCTCGTTGTCGTGGAACGCACAAAGTTCCAGGCCCTCCTTCCCTGTCAATTCTCATTTCTAGGACAAAAAAAAATATGTAAAAATTGCTTAAATATGGCTCGATTACGAGCCCTTTAAGAAAACAACAGCTAGGAAGGAGCTACAACAAAGACACCAAACAGGAAACAATGAACTCCACATTTCGTTGCCTGAGTTCGCCGCGATGCGCTGGAACAGAAGGCAAATGAGGAAGATTCACGATTATACTTTGCTCCTGGTGTTGATACCACTGCTGTTGCTGTTACTTTGCTAGAAACAAAATATGCTTTTAGCAACATTTGTATCCATTATTTATGATGGAATAGAGTTACATTTTAATGCTATTCGCCCTCTCTCCTGCGTATTTTTTCATTTTTTCATTTTTTTAAGCAATTTAACATAACAATTACTTGTAAACAAACTTTAAGTTGATATTTCGGTATAACATCACCAGCTGTCTTGGCAGTGATGGCAAAAATTTGTAAATATTTTAAAGGTAATGCAAAATCAAGATCCTTTTTGTTGCAAATTTGATTTCAACATGGCGGTGCCACATGGCATACTATGACGAAATACTAAACTAATTTCAGGAAGAGTTTTGGTCCAGAAATGAACCTATGAAAAGACATGCTAACAGTTTTAGTAGGCTTACTTACTGCGATTTACGTACTGCGCCGACTACATACAAAAATCAATGGTTATGGTTACTAAAAATCAATGGTAATGCCAGCCTAGTGGTTGTTAGCAAACCCTACGCTAGGATCGGATGCGGTGAACTGTTAAGTGAGAGTGAGTATATAGAAAGATGCAGGTATGGAGGTGAAGTCCTAAAATTCTACCAAAAGATTTGGAAGTAAAGGGTATGGAATCGGTCTTCCCTCCTGTAAGAACAGAGGCGGAATTCTGGTCACAGATACGCAGAGTGTTCTCCAATTATGGAGAAAACATTTTTACAAGCTGCTAGTTCCAGATGGCAGCATAATTAAAGAAATCACCTCAATTACCGACGATGGCATAAATTGCCTAACTTCAAGTCAAAACCAGTTTAGAATAGTAGTATTTTGGTTTAAAAAGAATAAAGCGGGGGGCACAAATTGCCTGCCGGCAGAGCTGTTTAAGGCCGATTGGCGATGAGCTGGTAAACAGCACGCATCATTTCCTAAATATAGTTTGGCTCTAGGAGG
This sequence comes from Philornis downsi, assembly GCA_019455685.1. Lineage (NCBI taxonomy): Eukaryota > Metazoa > Arthropoda > Insecta > Diptera > Muscidae > Philornis > Philornis downsi. The sequence goes on from JAHXMU010000017.1 coordinate 1,648,104, forward strand.
GCATGTCCGATGATTGGAATTTGAGTGTACTACGTCCTATATTCAAAAAAAAGGCGATGCAAGTGTGTGTAAAAATTACCGTGACATCATTGCTTATAAGGTCCTGTCGAGTATGATATATGAAAGACTAAAGCCGATTCTAGTTAATCTGATTGGCGCCTATCAGTGTGGCTTTAAACCTGGCAAATCACACAACCGACCGGATATTCACACTACGGCAAATTCTGGAGAAGACCGAAAAAAAAAACGGATCGACAACTATAATATTGGAGTGGGAGATGAATTTATATGTCACGGATCCGCTCTCAACAAAACAAATGACATCAGCATAGAGACAGGGAGAAGAGTTTGGCTTGCTGACAGATGTTGGTTGTTGTAATGCGCATAATCCTGAGTTATGACTCAAGCAGATGAATCAGTGCAGGGAGATTCGAGAGGAAAATACTCAGGAAAATGTATGGAGGCATCATCGTTAACGGAAAGTATCGGCGTCGCATGAGCAGTGATCTGTATGAGCTATATTCCGACATCGAAGTGGTACAACGCATAAATATACATCGATTGCGTTGGTTGAGCCATGTTGTGTGAATGGACTCAAATGCTCTAAGGTGAAAAGTTTTCAACAACGAACTCGATGGATGACGCAGAAAAGGGCGACCAGAACTCCATCGAAAGGACAAGGCTTCAAGTACTAACGAAACTTGGTGCGACTAATTGGAGAAGAAGCGCAGAAGAACGAAACGCTTGGAAGTATTTTCTACTTGCGGCGTATAATAGATAAAAATGTGTATTTGTAGTCGCCAACTAAGAAGAAGTCGCAACAAACCCTTTTGGTATTTTTACGAAGCCTGCACGATGACTATGATGACTATGGCCAACAAAAAGTGTTCAGTAAAGTTAGGCACAAAGAGGCCATTTTATATCAAACGATCTCTTCGCGCGACCTCTTCAACATACTGTTGGATATGATTATGGAGAAAGATATAGCGAACACAGCTGTTGCCACTTTTAATAAAATCCGTACGTTCAAGGCCAGGGAATTAATAGTATTCATCGGACCGAGTCGTTGATGGAACCAGGAGCTTAAGTAAGCGTGAACTTGGGGTTCTCTTGGAAGAATGTGTCTTATCAAAATAACAAACACGTTAAGATGAGAGTCAGAATGGACATGCAACATTTAGTTTTTTGCCGGATTTTAGGTTTGTTAGACGAAACCCAGATTTTAATTTCAATTTCTAATTGGGTGTCTTGGGGCACAGCTCATTCAATGCATTTTTGCTTAAGGGAGCTCTGCCCCATCGCGAATCGTGCGAAATATATTGTGCGAACATCCTGTCTGATGACTTCTTCAACGAAACCTTGGGTCGAAGTGATCCTACAATATTGTTTAGATTGATGACAGCAGCTGCAGCCGCACTACATGGACTTGAAACAGGAACTATCCCGGCTGCTAGTTCTAACCAGTGGCCAGTATTTAGTACCGTGAGTGGCAGAATTCACACTTGCCATGTCTCGAATATTATATCTTGTTTATCATCCATATCTTAATGCTCTCTCGGGGTCCAGACAAGCATGAAAAGTCTGGGTTTATATCACATAATTACAGTTCACCGTGAACGAGCTGAAGCGACTTGCAATTTTCCCCCACTTCACATCCTTGCAATGTAGTAACAATGTAATTTTGTAAATTGCAGTCAGTTCTTTTTTGCTACAGGGCAACCAACGCCGAAAAATATGAAAAATATGTTTAAATTAAAATTTAGTTACAGCTTTGCTGCGCTGCTCCTATCCTAGAGTTTAACCGACAGCATGTGGATGTTGAGTTTCCACCTGATAGATTTATGTAGGGACCCCTAATTGGTTGAGACCGAAACCTCTGGTAGAGTCTTCGTACTTCAATGTGAAGTTGAAACCGGGTACTACAAAATAGAGGTGGTAAAAGTAACAGACGTGACAAGAATTGATCCCAGAAATATCGGCTTATATTCGTAGATTGAATAGTAGGTCCCGTTGAATGAGAGAGTTGGGGGCAGCTTACTGAATATGAGAACCACTGCCATATCTCATTCATGGGATGAAAGGGAATTTGCCAGATGGTACTATATGCTTAGCAAGCGTATTGTTGAAAAACTATCTCGTCGTCGAAGTCATCGAGAGAAAAATACTTCGATATCGCCGAAATATGAAGCATGTACTATATATCGACATTCATGTAGTCAGGCAAAACAAAATACAACAATGTATTCACCGGATCGTTTAGTAAGGGCGGACCGAAGAGTAGTCAAAGTCATCGACAATGAACCTTAGTGGGCGGCGGAAAGACTGCAACCAAAACTTTGTTGGAAGAGTTTTGAAACACTTTTAAGACTTGGTGCGACAAATTGGAGAATAAACGTAGAAGATCAAAACATTTGAAGGTGTTTTCTACAATTTCTGTTCTAGCCGACCTCTAAGTAAGTAAATCTATTAAAGTGTGTTTTTTTAACAAAATATAATTTGATTAGAATATGAGATTGCATGTGACTTTCTGATATTGCAGGAATTCCTGATATTTTAAAATCAGTGCAATTTTTCTTGAAAATATAAAATTGCTAGAATATAAAAACTGTAGTTCGAAGAGCCAGCTTGCTGAGATATCATTGAATCATAATGTGATAAATTACGGAAGGGCCGCAAAAATCCGAAGCTTTTGGAATAGTAGGTAATAGATTATAATCCAACCGCTGTCTAATTAAATAAGTAAGTATACCACTGTGCTCTTATTGGCTTAAGTCTGTTTCCAAGTGAAACATATAAATCTTATAGAAATAATTTAATATTTCCTCTAATTACCATGATATCAAAGCTTTTACTCTTGACAGTACTTAGGATAGTAAAACATTAGTAACGTTATGAATTTAGTGGCAAATCCTTCAATTATCCTTTTTAAACCAAACATCCTAAGAAGGGCATAGTGCAAATTACATTTGGGCACTACACAGCTATATTAAATTAAAGATCCTTTTTCGCTATTAACTCTACTCTATAATTTATAAATGGCGCAAACCATCTACACACATTATCACAGAGGATACATATAATTCTTCAATGCATGTACATCGCATACATTCAAACAAATCCTACATATGTGTAACCACTCATTATAGAAAGGAGAGAAAGGACGATAGTGAAAAGCCTAAAAGAAAATCACTGCAAAGCAAGAGACAAACATAAATATTGGGTGGCAATGTACTTAAAAGGAGCAAACCACGCTCGTTCTTCGGTCTAAGGAGGGAATATAGAGCGAGTTACAAAGAAGGTCGTATCACAAAATGTCCATTAGGTTGGGAACTCAAATTGTGGGTTTCTTGCAAGGACAACCCTCCTTTAAAAGATTGTCTATGTCTATGAACAGTAGCCCATGGCATTCGTCATGAGAGATGACCTTATGTTATGGCAAAGATAATTCAATTACCGTAAAACATTACATTCGCACAAATCACTTTATACGCACTCTTTACTTTTCGGTCATTCATTAAGGCCTTTATACTAATCTCGTCATCTTATAATTTAATAAAAAATCTTGTAACAAAAAAAAAAACTCTCCGAACTCCTTAGAGATATAATAATATAATAACAACAAATTGTAGGTTATAAACATTTAAAGAAATATGCATGCAGTAATTGAATGTAACTGACCTTTCCTTATACAATTGATCCTACTGAACTACTCACTTGTGTGAGTGTATACGAGTATGTGCACACCATAAATCCTCCCCTTCGGTGTTTTTTTTTTCCTTCATTTTAACCGTCTTTAAATTCCAAACTTTTACAAATTTTTTTATCGCTAAAACATTGCGTAAGGTCTTGTCATGTGCAACAATGAATACTTGAAACTGAAAAAGCCACAAATCATCAAATAAAGGTCCTTTATCTTGATATTTGTGCGTGTGAGACTACTCCTTAATCCAGCATGAGTGTGTGTATGCTTATATGTGCTGCGGCCATCAACAGTTGGCCCAATTACCAAAGGAACCAGTTACCAAATAAACATTTGCTCTCACATCCGTATGCCCTTTCGTACACCCTAACATATGCAAAATTCCCCTGGTAGTTGTTTGTTTGCCTGTATGGCGACACACATATTAAATATCCCCCCTCTTGTGCACACTGGTTTGTGAGTAGTCTTACCAGAAATTGGTTACATTATACTTTCACCCGAAGGAAAGAATTTGTATATCATTTGATGAAGTCAAAATGTAACATCGAGGATGAAGCGTATTTTAAACGCCACTCCAATACAAATGGGCCGATTTTCCAAATTGCAATCTTTCCTCCATAATTTCTAATTAGTAGGCCACAGCATTTGTTCATTGTGCAGCTTTTTAATGCTTGGTAATATTTGAAATCTTAAAATTTGTAAAATAGCCATTTGTAAAATAGCCTCTGGTACCTCCTACACAAACAACTAATTTAGCCCACATATCCATATCATATCTTTGAAGCAAAGAACGCTAGATCGGTAAAGAACATCGTCGCTCTATGTGAAAATGAACAGGAGAACACAAGGCAGTCGAATAATCTCCATGCAAAAGCGATCGAACTTTCGCAAACTTTAGTTTGAATTGGGGCCCCCATACCCATGGATTGAACTAACCTGATAACAATAAATTTTGGCCGAAACCCATCTTTACCGACGTGTCGCATTTTTGGACCCACAAGAGGTTCATCAGGTGGTAATACATTCAAAACAAGTTACAAGTTTGCTGCGGTGGCATGATTGGTCCATAGCTCCTCGAATACGATGTTGGTGAGGCCATCACCTATAATGGCTAAAACTACAGATCAATGGTAATCAATTTCTTTCGGTCCAAATGGAACGATATAAATGTGGATTCAGCAAGACGGCGCTATAGGCCGTCCATATGGACAATTTAAATTGGAATTTGCATTAAGATCGTGCGATTTGACTCCGCTACACTTTATCATGTGAGGTTTTCTAAAGTCTCAGGTCTACAAAACCCAGTCTACATAACCCAGGCAATCGCCTAAATTTGGCCGTATATATGCTGCATATTTATAGAAAGTTGGATCTCTCGGATCCGTGCCACCTTGTGAAGCTGCGGCGAACATTTGAACGATGTGGCATTCAAATAGAAAAATAATGCTGTTAATCCGTACCCACAACTTGTTTTGTGACATTTGTCATTTATTTTTGATCGATTTTTCATAAATTTTTTGGGCATTTCTTTATTTTGAGGCAATACGAAATGGAAGAAAACTTACTATTAGATATTATTGTTTTTTAATTAAATAATCAGAACCGTTAATGTTGTTAAATGGTGTGCTAAAGTATCTCTGTCGCGACCACACATGAGTATATGGATATCGGTTACCCCTTTAAATATTAGTTGGTTTGCGGAAGTCAAAGAATAAATTGAAATTTGTAGATTCTGAATCCGAGAAACCACTGTGTCAATCTTAGAGACCATTAAACATATGAATATGTTATCCATATAAATCATGACTATTAACCCATTAAAGCTATTTTTCCTTAGCAGTAAAAAACACAAAATTGAACCAACAAAGCATATCAAAAGGGGGTAGGAAAACGGGAAGCACCCGCAGAAATTGCTCACATGATGACAATGACGATTCTCACATATGCAAAATATTTACAAAATCAACCATTAAACCAACATTTAGATGAACAGAATCGGCCCACACATGTCAAGCGGAGGGGTTTTTCTGTCATCTTGGCTGTAAGCACTTTCAAACGGGGAAGTGCCACCAGAGACATCAAAGGGGGTGGGTTGATGACTGAAAAGTGATTTTGTTATCGTAGTGTGTTCTACTGTTAATATATTTTTTATTAGTTTTGATGGAACAATCAATTCTTTGGGCCACAACGCAAGCAAAGCCCAGGCTGAAGTAGTAACAAAATTGTAACATATATTGCCAGTTTCAGCGATGATACTTGTATCCCTTAGGGACAAACCTTCAGCTTAGCTTCCCCTCCCCACGCTTGTTGGTGGATGCATAAAGCATAGGCTTCATGTTGATTTCGTGGCTGATTGAATCGCTTTACAATTTAGCACTTTCAATTGCTTTCACAAGACTTTTTAATTCTGGTCTTTTTAACCCCGATTTTTCATATTGTGAAAATCCGTGTGAAATTGTTGAAAATTTGTGGTACATTTGCGTATGTGGGTCTATGCGAGCGAATTTGTGCGCTTCCTCCCCCTTTCCTTGGGAGATATCCTTTTTCTTGATGGCGACTAAATACCACACATATGTAGAAGAAATATTCGCATGTTTTCTTACTACACATGTAAATGCTATGTGTGTCAACTGTGTTCATTTTAAAGGGGGTTCCATTTGGTTTCCTAAAAGGATACGGAAGTTGCAATTGTATTATGAGATGTGTTATGGATATGAGATGGCATCTTGTATTTGTGTTAAGTTGCCTGTGTCAAGTGTAATGTTATCATAATCATTGCTTTGTTAACACTGAATATCTTTTGTGTTGTGTTGTGTTGTGAGTAAGCGTGTGCGTGTGCCTGTGTTTATGTGCGTGGTATTTGCATTTACATGTGTATAAATGATACGTGTGTACATTTACGAATACATGGATATCCCAATCCAGATACGCTCTCTTGCCCGCAAGTGTATTTGGTATGGCTTGAAAGGATGTTTATATTTGTTTTGTGGGGTTTAGCTTGATTTACTTTATTTATGTTTTTGCATAAAAAATTGGAATTTTATGGCTTCGAATGAGTTTGAGTTTTAGAAAAGCATTTGTGGATTGATTGGAGGGATGGTTGTAAAAAGAGTAGAGTTGGTCATGGGAAAGTTTAGAATATTAAAACAAAGTGAATTTTATGCTGAAATTAATATTAAGCCGTCGTTTCACAAAAGACGGCTCTATCAGAAAGTTATGGCTGAAATTGTCGGATGGAAAAGATCATATTTGAAGATTGGACAAAGTGAATTTTATGCTGAAATTAATATTAAGCCGTCGTTTCACAAAAGACGACTCCATCAGAAAGTTAAGGCTGAAATTGTCGGATGGAAAAGGTCATATTTGAAGATTGGACAGCTGGCACAAATATTAGTCATTTTGTATCAGCAAAGAGTTTTGACCCGAATTAGCTTCACTTTGGATTTACTTCTTCAATTTGTAGAACCAGTAGCTGAGGCAACTTAATTATGCGTAGAATCATATAGCGTGGAAGCGTTAAGTGAGAGGAGTTGCCGTTAGTGGTTTCGAAAATTTAAAATTTGTAGTTTAAAAATGAATTTAATGTCAAAGACAAGAATACCGATAATGTACAAGAAAGAGGTATTGGTATCATTATTGAAAGACGATACGTGTAAAATACAAGAAGAACTTGCAATCACATTAGGAGCGACTTAATTGTTAGGAATGCTTCAAAAGAAAGGAAGTTATAGGAACTGACGACTAGAAGTATGTTATGTCGGTTTTGTGAAATGCTAATTGCCAGGCATAAATGAACTCGGTTTTTTTACCGCATAGTCACGGGCGAAAAAATAGACAATAACTCAAGGACTCTCTTCATTTTGAATAAATATAAAGGAAACCGTAATACCAAAGCTATTATATAATAACACAAGCGGACCCGGCGAACTTCGACTCGCCACAATTTAACGCCTTCAGATAAACTCTCGAGTAATAATAAAACACAGGTAGTTCAAATTTCAATGCGATTTATTTGAGTGGAATCGAAATCAGTAGTAGTAGTTTGATTTGTTTTCCGGCGCAAAAACAAACAACGAAGACGGTTTCCCAACACGCGAACAGGCAACGTACAGCTGACCGTGCGAAAGACCTTGCGATTTATTTATTGTCTTCGTAAAAGCCAATCGAATGGGGAACTGAATCCGCTTAAATTGGAATGGAAGATCAGTTGGAATTCTCGGAATTCGTGGAATAAGGACTTCTTCTTCTTTGAATTTGCCCTCGATAATCGTCGCTTGAATCACATTCTTCATCAGTTTCTTGATGGACAACCGCGTACAGTTGCACAATTTCGGATGATTCAGATTCCGCAACATGATTATGATCGATCCTACCTTCAGTTGTAAATTATGCCGCGGTGTTCCTGGCACATCAAGCGAGTTCAAAAATTCCATCGGATAGTTTGTCGCTTCATCCTCTTCGGTCACGTTGTCAACGGATTTGTACGAATGCAGTTCCCCAGTGATTTGACTTTGAATAATCAAATTCAAGTTATCGACGTCCTTATTCTTCGCTGCTAGTATTGCCCTTTCACTAATCCGATCGAAATTTTTATAATTTTGTGCAATGCCGGGGAACACTTTGGTGATGAGTTCCTCCTTCGACAATGTGAACTATGTGAGGTGGTGATTGTGCAGCGCGAACTTGTGCAATATGGGCACGTCTCCATCCATTATGTTCTGCGCGTTCCTCTTGCATTTGATTATCACGGACTTTCTGACTAATAATTGCACTACGTGTACGAAGTCCACGATTTGATCGTCTAATAGGTGGCATTAGTCAAATAACTCTCCCTGAAATGGAATAAAGTCCTTTGTGACTAATCCTATTAAAAAGACAATTTTTTTCAAAAAAAAAAAAAAACTTACGAAATGAATGTATTGCAATAAATGCCCGCAATCCAATAAGGTAACCTCACTTTTTACACGCAAACTTATTTTCTGAAAAAATGATCGAATTGATAAACATTGCACTAAATTTCAATTGATCGTACTGCTCGTACCGTTAATGGATGTGGTACGCGATATATGAGTATCCGAATTCAGTGTAATAATACGCAAAACTCGAATCAATTGCAGCGAGAAAAATAGCACATTTGTTTAATAGAAAATCACAATGCGAAAAGTGCAGCTGTCAAATTGAGCTCAATTTCAGCATTGAACGCAGCACAGCGCCATCTGTTATTTGTCTCGTTAACTTCTCCACCCAAAATTCACGCAAAACATATTTTATCGCAATAAATTTCGTAATTTTCCGAAATTTTTAGTGCTTCACAACGAATTTTCCACTTTTATATCGCGCAAAATCATCAAATCATATGATAAAATGCAAAATTTCGTCGAAACAAATTGAAAATTTTCACGCCTTTCCGGAATTTTTCGTGTTTTTCACTAACAGTTTTCTATTTTGCCATTCGAAAAGACATTCCGGAACAATTGCACACAAAATTCCATACAAAAAATCAATTTTCGATTTTTTCAATTTTCCGACTTTTCCGGAGGGTTTTCCCAAAATTTTCTTTCGTAAAAACCTTCTCCAGGCAATTACGAACAATTGAGAAAAAATTTGAGCCAAATTGGTCCAGGCGTTCTTGAGTTATGCGCTTACCAACACATTTAGCGATTCATTTTTATATTATAGATTACGCAAGTAGTACTGAATAGTTGTCAATTTTTAAGTACTTACCGCCTATGACAACCAAGTGATAAATTCATCGGTGTTTCACTAAAATTCGTACCATAACTGGATGAACAGTTGTAGGTCATATAGTTAGTTCGTATGCAATGTTTTGCTAGGCACATGGTACTTTAAACGCTTCCTTCTAGGTATTAAATTTGAAATAATTCAATATGAAATAATTTATGCCTTCATTTCTGCTTGTGAAGGTACAAAAATAAATTATATGAATTAAATTAAAGTTATTTGAGTTTCTTAATGAAGCAGCATTCATCAGCCACCCTGTTCTTAACGATAGAAGCTTTCTCTACAAAGAAAAATCAGAAGCATATCCAATCATAGTCCTTGTAAAGTCTACGGGTCATCAACATGCGAGGATTCCAACTTTTCATTTCTCTTGTGCATTCGTTGATTGTGTGCAACTAAAACTATTTGGCAAGCCGAAGCAACAGAAGATTGCCGGTACAAATTATTTAATTTGTAGTTCTTATATGCAAATTTTTTTACCACCGACAGAATTTATACTGCAAGGCAAATTATACAACTAAGTATCTTTACTGCGGCCATAACAACTCACCTAAAATGATGTAAATTGTAAAAGAAATAACTGAAGCCTCCCATAGATTCAAGACGATTTATAATTATTTTCTCTTGCTTGTAATAACAACATAACAACTAATTACGTCTTTTTATGTACAACGACCCCAACACAAAAGAAAAAAATTTTAATTACCTCTTCAAACTTTATCCCTTTTCTTTGAGTAAAGGACTTTTCAGTAGAAATTTTACAACCGCTTGATCTTTGGCCTCTCCGCCATTATCCAGTCTCCATCATTATGGGTCCGTCAGCCACTTGTTTCATTGATTATGGCAATAATGAGAAGCAAAGCAAATATTAATTAAAAAGAAACTTAACTCAGTCATCTGTCTTTACAATCAACCAGCCGAGCCAATCCTTGCCATCATCTCCAGCATGCTTTCAAAGCAGGAACGTGGATGAGATTTTCTTGGCATCAATGAAACCGAAACGAACGGGCAACCAAAAGCCGAACGAAATGAAAACTTGGAGCACATTCAAATAATGTCTATGTAAATTCTTGTGTCGTTCCCTGCACACTTCCTTCGCTTCAAAGCCTTGCGTGAAAGTGGACAGGGGAAAGCCAAAGGAGGCGGAAGACTCGACGCAATAGCAATGGCAGCATCATAATATTGTACGTATAAATGAATTAACAAAGTGCTGAATAAATGAAAGGATAATAAGGATGTTTGGCATAAACAACAAATTGCATTAACCCCATAGTAAAGAGTCCGCGGGAGTCCAGCCGTTTCGCGTGGTGGTAGTTGAGAAGCCAGTAAGAATATAATGCCGCGTCTGGACGGGATACGAAGAACTGGAGAAGAAAAAAAAAAACGCGATGAAAAGATTGTTAAAGTTAATTGTAAATTTACGTTAATTTTGTTCTCAAGTACAGTCAATGGGTTGGTTGTTGAAAAGTTATAAGCACGCCGGAAGGATAGGAAAACTGTAATAATGAATTGTTCATTTTAATAAGAAAAGTTTTATGAGACTTACGGAAAACAAGCGAAAATCTAGGAAAAGTCTACAAGGTTTTTGAATTTTCTGAAAAGTAAATAATTTATTGTCATCATTAAGGCAAATCCCGGTGTGGCTTCATGCATTTTCCTAATTATATAATACCTTCACCCGATGGCAACATCTAGGAGGAAGAATTCAAAGTAGCACGTATCTCTTGACGAAGTGTGTTTCATGACTTCTTAAGTCGACTGAGTGATGTCCTTCTTTCAGTCTGGCTGGCTAATCCAAAAGCAGCAACATTTCAAAAAGTCTACCGAACATCCACGCCGCTCTCAGTATCCCTCGTACCCGAATTAACTTATATATTTGCCAATTCCTCTTAATTCGGTCAAACTCGACACACGTTAAGGCTTACTAAAGTAGGGTCTCAAATTAGAAAAGGGACCGCATTGCCACACTCTTCTGGTTGCCTCAATCTAAACTTTTGTAAGAAATTTCAGCCAGGTGAACTGACTTGCATATAAATTCATCCAACATCCTTTTGTGTTGCTGCAAAATTGTGAGTGGTGCCAGAAGGAGCGTCATAAATTGTCTTGTTCTTATTAAATGCGATATTCGTATGTCTTCATTCAAGGTATGAAAATGCTCTGAATTGCAGCAAAATAAAATAAACAACTACATTTTTCTGAAGTCCTCCTTTTAGAAAATGTAGAAGAACCATAGATTTTTGCTATGAAGCCCGGCAGTGCAGTCTGTTTTCATTCGCATTACTAAATTGCTAATGCGAGCTAATTATTCTGAGTATAGTCCATTTGACTGAAAGATACAAGTTAAGGAATATATAATTTAAATACAATAATTTGCATTGGAGGGGCCAAAGAAAACGACATGAAGACATGAAGACGACAGTTTTCAACCCAAAAAAAAAAAAAAAAAAGAACTCGTACTAAAATAAAAAATTATACCAAATCTACACAATACTAGTAAATTTGTACTTGAAACTTTTCTGCGAAATGGTGAAAAATTGAGGAAAATCCAATGACTGTAGAAGTCCCAACTCGAGAGCTAACAAAAAAAAACCCAATTTTGAGAACAATTAGAAATTTTTTGGTCAACAAAATATATCCAAGAGATCGATCCTGGCGCTGTACTTAGTTAGTAGACGCGACTGTAGTTCGTATTATTGCGGCACAATTTCCAATTGAAATAATATAAATCTCTATTCAGAGGAATACTTCGCGAAAAAAATAAACAAAAATGTAGGACAAACATTGTAGTTACTGCAGTCTTTGAGGAGGAATTATTATACTTTGAACCATTTGAATTATCCGCTTATAGTTCCCGGCATAATATTAGTGAGAGTTGAAAAGTCATAAAACATAAAAAACATAATTTGTTCCAATTTCAGTGTTAGAAATCAATTCCAGAAAAGCTGACAATATCGCTGAATTTGTTCGCAAGAAAAGAAGGTCTCTTGGAAATTCTTTCTCATAAAAAGAGCACAGTGCTTGGCTTTGGTAAGAGTGTTTTTAGACTGGACTACGGTAAATATGTTTCCATCTAATTGATCTTTTAACTAAATAAGAAATTGTTGATTTTACACTTCTTATGTGGAAAGTTTCTAGCAATAGTGCAAATAGAGTGTTGTAATAAAAACTAAAAATCACTCTTTAAAAGCTGAAACGAAAACTTAAGGCGGTCTTACCATATAGTAATAAAAATGGGGCCCTTTTCCCATTTTTTTTAAGAATCCATGAATCTGCTGGTAATTGTTATCAACTATTCTAAGACTCCAATCGAGTTCAGACGTTTGCCTGAAGCTAATTAGCTCCACTTTGTTAATGCAATTAAAAAGTGGAAGGATCTAGTTTTACAATTATTACCATATCCATTCAGAATTTATTGCACATTAAGACTATACCCTATGTTTTCCTACGTCATTCTGCTTTGGGCACTCCATCATTTCCATTGCTAAGTTGCCATCTTTCCCTTTTGAGTTTACTTAATTAACATAAAAATTAAATATTCCAATTTTAACAACATTTTCTAGTTATCCTTTTCCCCTGTTACACTTTCCCTCTCACTCTCTCTCTCTCTCTTGCTGTGTTATCCATAGCTGGCTTGAACCTTCACTACCTATAATCAGGGAGAGAGATTTCGACATGACGACGACAACGCAAACCTGAGTAGCTCCGTAATCATAATGAGCATAAAGGCAGCAGTAAATGATGTCTTACGCGTGGCAGGATATCAAAGGGACAGACGCCTTTCAGGCTTTCATTTCACAATTAATGCTTTTTGATGTGCTCCCTTTTCTTCTCGACATTCTTTAGAGAAGAAAAATGGAACGACAGTTTTTAGTTTGTGGAGAGGAAATGGAGATGAGAAAAATACTTCTAGCAAAAGATGGCGAAGAGTTAATCATTAGCACAGAATGTTAGCCAAAGAAAATAAACGATATGATGATAAAAAGAGGACATTATATCCTTTGGCCATATCAAGAACATATTTATGAATAATTAAAAATGTCAATGGGAACGTTTCGTGGTCAGGCCAATGGGGAGGGGAATATGCAAATACTGGCAAATGGCCAAGAACGAATCTTGTATGCCATCCATATTCCACAAAGAATGGAGGAGTTAACGAACGCTAGAACTTTACAACCGCCGGGTGAGAAACTGATACCGCGATGGTTGATACACATAATTGGATCACAACTTTGAATACAAGACGTAATACGTTAAGATTCCAATCATTCGGCATTCGGCATGAACAAAATCAGGCTTATGAGCTGATCCATGCTGATTATTAACTCATTAACTCATCTCAATCGGCCTTAAGCTACTCTGCAGGCAAGTCGTGGATGGTCACAATTTAGTTATTTTTAAGTTATGATACCATTATCAAGCCTCGTTTTGGCTCCGTAGTTAATTGACGTGAATTTTTTGTTTGTGCTGCCACCCAGTAATAAGCAATCTATAGAACTGTTGAACCGTTGCTCTTCTTTTCAATAGAGCGATCCAGTATCATCCACCGTTTATCTCTTGCTTACCTCCATCGCTGTCCATTTCTACACCTTCGCTTTCCCTTTTCTTCCGCAACTGCTTCTTGATCTTAAAACGGCCACGAACTTGTCACTTCTTCTCCTTATAGTTAATCAGAATTAGCCACAGCGTTGCCATGTATGCAGCATCCTTCTCCTTCATCGTGCGGGAATTATCTGAGCGCACTGATTCATCACCAAGCTTTTATGCCTGTTGCCATCAGATGTGAAATATGATGCCACTCTGTGTCGGAAACATCAGCATTAAGTACATTGTGCCAGTGTAGTCTAGGGAGTCTATCGGAGTTGCCAGAGATTATTACGCAGCGATATCTAGCTTCCGCTGTTAAATCCCATACAATTACTTGGTGATATGTGACTATGATGTCACCACCAATCAATTTAGGTAATGCCGTGACATTATCAATTATTACATTATGCCCATTATCAATTATTAAATTATTGCATTAACCTGCAGCTCAGTAAAGCCAACTTTTTTCGTAATGTACAGCTTATATTTCTATTATTTAGTTCGATTACAGAACTCGATTTTCTCGGCTCATCTCAATTTTATATCGCCGATATTATAATGGATAACAATTTGAAACAAAGAATTTGTCGAAAATTTTGTATCACAAAAAAATTTCTTACTCTAAACTACTGAAAATGTTACAGAAGCCTTACGGTGACTCGAAGACTTCATAATAGTGGTGCAGTGCATTCAAAAGGGGCCGAGATGTGGTGGAAGGTTTGCCCCGCTCTGATCGGCCATCAACGTCTTCAACTGTAAAGTGAAAATGCCGATAAGAAATCTTTATTTATGATTGAACAGGGGACATGGGTTTAAGAGTAATTGGACATGAGTTTAAGAGTTTGAAATGTGAATCGGTCAACTGAGGCGATCGAGATAAACCGAGTCGAAGCGGATCAGAAGTCGATATATTGTTGACTGTTCTCTTTGATATCACTATTTTGTGTACCAGGGATTAATGGCAAATGGTTATAAGGGAAAAGAGAAAAATATCCGGACATTATACGGCATTCGAAGATCGAAATCGTCGAAACAGAAACAGAATTGTGAAGAAAAATCTCATACATATGTTATTTCGGAAGGGAAATAGTTCGAAGACGATGGGACGAAGACGATCTCATAAATTTTAATAAGATTTTATACATTATTTTCTATATATATATATATATATATATATATATGTATATATATATATATATATTCACTGAATATATTTAAAAAACTAGACTAAATTTTTGGAAATAGTTTTTAATTGAAGAATCCCCGTAAATTAGTTAGTCTGATCATGAATCGGGGCCTATAGGAATTGGGACGTACTCCAGCCGAACCTGAAGAGATTTCAGAATTAAAAATGGATGCAGAATTTTTTTCGTCGACGTGTTTCCCATCTGGTGTCGAAAGTTTGCTGTATAACCAATTCTCCCAATTGAAGAATCGCTATAAATAAGTTAGGCTGATCATAAATCGGAAATCGGCGTCTATAGGAGTTGAGGCGAAAACGAGATCCCAAAACCATACAATGGATGCAGGATTTCAAGCGTCGGCGCGTTCTTAAAAAGCCATCATCAATTGTGGATTATTTAACGCTAAGTTTGAAACAGTTCTGCAAAAGCGAAAACTATCGCACATTTTTTTTATCATTTTCGGTTATTTACAATTTTAAATCATCATTTATATAACTATTCTCACATAAAATTGTAGGGTACTCGAAATTAAAATTACTTTATTTCCTCATGACTGCATTAATTCAAAACGAAAGAGGCAAAAAGTTTCATTTGTCATTTAATGTTTGTTATTTTATGCCGTAGCGACATCTGGAGTTTGAGTTGTTTTCTTTCGTTTTCTTTAGCCCTCCAACAACTGCAGTCTTGTCGTTGTTGTTGTTTGTTCCGCGTCCGTGTCCGGTTTTATTCTATTTCCGTTGTTTTAAGCCATTAAAATACACAAAGCATCGTTGTTTGTTGCCATTGTAAGGATAATTTAATATTCGCCCATTAAGTCCACCATTTAATGAGTGTCGATGAGTGGCAGAGTAGAACAATGAGAGTGTATATGGGACGCCCTGACGACAGCCTATGTGAGGATTGAAATAAAAGCCGAAACTGAAAAGTGGTTTTGAGTCTGCGCCGGTTCAATTGTTCACTGAAGCTTCCACAAGTGGCCGGCGCAAGCCGGAGTGAGTGGGTGGATAACGCGGGTGATTCGATGGATGGGTTGTTGGCTCATACAGTTCGTTGGGTTGGCTGGCCGGTTGGTGTCTTGCGACCGTCATAGCATTCCTGCTGCAAGGAAATTTTCTCCGTTACGCTTTTTGCCTGATTTTCTTGTAATTATGAGCACTCTTTCCCCGTTGGGGTGCTGTTGGTGTAACGTATACGTTGTATATTTGTTGGGGTCGTAATTAAGTTTATGAGTGTATAATATAAAATCTTTGTATTAAAATCTTTATAGAAACGATTATAAATTCTTACAAGATTATGTTTTCTCGTTGCTTTCAAAATGCAAATTAATTTTATATTACTAAAAACTAAAAATCGAGGGAAAAGCAGGCCGTTGTATATTTTACTAGTCAAAAGTCTAAAAAATTTGCATTGGAATATAGAGGATGGAGGATTTTTACAGTAAAGGGTAATTGGTAAGGAAAATTGAAATATTAATTGAAAAAATAGTTTGAGCACATTGAATGTATTGTAATTGTGACTTAGACATATAAATGCTTTGCGATTTTGCTTAAAATTTGTGAATTAATTGATACTTGTTTACTCGAATGTTTTCCATTTTCACCTGTTATATACCTGTTTTCTATATTTGCTATCCACACTTTCATTAAAACCTACTTTCCATCTAACATCTAATGTAATGCAGAACGGTATAAAACAACTCGTTGCCAGTTAAGTTCTTCCTTTATTTCTTGTAATTAACGCCTTAGCTTGTATGAAATTATCCCATCGTGAGGTACTTTTCTTCTCCACATCTTTAATATTTCATAAGATATGGTCGCACCAAATTATAAGCTCGCATGGACGCTAAAATGCTCCATCTATCAGTCCTTACATTAGTCTCTCAATGAAGATTTTCTTATCGATATATTCATATTGGTTAAATTTCTTGATGACATGTCTATCAAATTGACGGGGTTCTATATCGAACATTTCTTCCTAGAATGGTTTTCTTTCTGGAACTGGAAGAATTTTTTTATTACTATCAATCAAGATTCACTTTTATATCACTGCCTAACCTGGGTACATTTTAATTGGCTGAAATGGCTCGAAATGAAGTTATTAAGATTAGACTTACATACAAAACCGCATGAAAGAATGAAGGTGTAATTCATTCGATAAAGCAAAAATATACTACCCAGAAGGAAGAGTTTAATGACTAAAGATGTTTGATAACTTTTTAAGTCCTTCTGACTTACTGGCTTGCTGAATTTTTACATATAATAATCATCATAAATTGTAACGAAACTACTCAAAAATTTGCGCAGTTAAATTTTTTGCCGAACTGAAGTCGGAGATTATAAATGGGCTATATCGATCATGTATGGCCCACACAAATTGACCGATTGAACCGAGATTCATGTTTTTTTCTTGCATGTTTGTCCACTACACCACTTGCACACTATTACCGATGCACCTTCCGGTGCTTTCAATAAAAATTATCTACTTAATCCAAGAATTCTTAACTTTATACCCTTCAAGACTTAAGTCATCAAGTTAAGCTTGATGAAATTAGTTCTGAGAATGAAAATAACACTCGTTTTAGTACCTCTCATAGAAATTGGATGGTTTACTCAAATTTTATCTTTCCATGGTAACCCTAATTCGTAGACGGCAATAACTTAAATTTGTTTTATATTACATGACAATGCTTGGGAAAATCTACCAAGCTTTACTGAATAACCAAACTCCTTTGGGTACCTTCCGTATAAATTATTTGCACAGCTTCATATTGTTCTCGCGCTTGATAAAATTACTTCTAGTAATGACCGGTACCTGTATAAAAATTGGAACATTTATAGAAATTTTATTTTTTTCCCCCCTTAATAATCACTAATTCGTAAACTGCAGCGACTTAATTTTTGAGCATCGTTTAGCATGCCTCTTCCGATGTCTCATACACAGTTTAGTCGATATTGCAAAAATCGGAACCGTTGATATCGTTGATACATAACTTTTAGGCGGAAGATATCAATAATAAGTCATAAATATGCTGTTTTTATTTTGCATTAGTTCAGAACATGTTTTCACAAAAATGTAGCTATTTACCATGGCCTTCTTATTTCTGAATAACTTTGAAAATATTTTAAAATTGTCTATTAAATTTTGAATTACAACCAATAATCTAGCAATCGCTTTCAGAACAACTTTAAGATTTTTGATCGCTTTACTGACCGCTACATAAAAAAGTTTGAATGGGATTTTTACTAGTCACAAAATGCGAAATATGATAAAAGAGGCAAACAAGGAAAAACAGTCAATCCCCCCTTAATCCCTTTTTGGTATAAAAATCCCTTAAAACAGGGATTTTTCCCTCGGGTGGCCTACATTGCATTTGAGTGCAACATTTTTCAATAAGTAATAACAGATAAATTCCGATTTGGATGATAAAATAGAAAGGAAGGAGACAAATTTAATGCCATTTTTTATAATAAACGGTTGTAATTATGGCCACTGCGATTAAACCATAATCAAATTATAACCACCAGACTTAACAAATAGGCTAACTGCAGTAATAGTAACAAAATGCCCATACAATTAAATTTTTATTTAGTAGCATACAATGCAAACAGTGAATTTTGTAAGCTTTGTCACAAAGTGCGAGTAAAATCCGCAATATGTTGCCGAACATTATATCCTGGACCATAAAAAGTGCATGAAGTATCATTCGGCTTTTGCCACTTTTAAACATCCTCAATTACTTTCGACATTGCACATAAGTAATACAACTTTAGCGCTTAATGGATGTCATACAATGTATATCATATAACAGCATTTCGAAATCTAGTTTTCCCCTATAAACTTGATTTATTTTAAAGACAAGATTTGATTACTTGATTACACAAAAGATCTGGTTACTGAAAATTTAATAAATAAATAATCACTACTGTTAACCATCTGCAATAATATCCTGCCAAAGGATTTTATTTAATTTTCGAAATTGATTTAACATTTGCATATCGCAAAGCAGAAAACGTACGTAGTAATTTTATTCCTAACGTCACTCATTATTAATAGTTTTCCTTTTCTTGTTGTCTTCCGAGTGGTTTCCAAAGAAAACTCATTAAATCAAAACTCTTCAAGGCTTCATTTACTTTATCATCATCATTTTCCACTCTTTCATTTATCCTTCTAGTTTTTCTTCATTTTAGTTTTTTCCTTTCCTCTCTTGCCGTTGCTACTTTAATCACAAGTGAAATACTGTGAGGAAAGCAAAGAAATTTTATTATAAAATTCAATTAAAAACCTCTTATATCAAAGAGTTGTTGGCAAAGATACGATACGATTTTTTTTTTTTATTATTTTTAGTTGTGCATCGCACCCAACATGACAGACTATTATGGCTGTCTGTCATCATCCTCGCCGCCATCGTCACCAACTACATCGTTATCGTTATCATCAGCAGCAACAGCACCGTCGTCTATGACCTTCCCTGCAACAACGGCTTCTTCAGTCATCAACATCAGCGCCGTCGCCATCATCTCAAGAAGAACTTCTTCATACACTTGCTGAGGAAATGCTTGAAGCAAAGTAAACTCAATAAAATTGCGAAAGTTTCATTTGATGTCCTTTAGAAGGTTGGAGTAGAAGAGATAATAGCAGATATCCATGAACACTTCGCACATGTTCTGTATTAAATTTTGGTCTCTTCTTAAGAGGGTTGTTGTAGGGATAGAATTTGGGACGATGCTATGTGCCGTCCGTAAAGAACAGAGGCTAACGTGAGCGTTGGTCTTCCCGTTATTGAACCTGTCGCCAGTCATCAAATTATTTTTGGCAATAAAAATACAAAAGAAAAATGTTAAATAGAGGTCTAATATGGTGACGAAGCTTGTACCAAGTACCACGATTCAAGGATGCACCCTTGGAAATTCCAAATTTTCTATCTACAGAAGGTGCCTCCACTCGATTTGCGGATGTGACCGACACGTTTAACATCCTCAACAAGTCGTCCTGCGGCGGACAAAACAGTGATGAATGCGATGAGAAATTTGTAACATCTGCCGCGGAAACGTATTAATTTGGACGGCCATTAAGTAGACCCCTTAATGGCCGTCCATAGTACAGGGTGAGTGATGAATGTTGCTATAAAGACGTTACTTTAAGACGCTGAAAGAGTTTTTTCTTTCCAGATCAAAGCCAACAGATAACCTCTTTCAACAAGATGGCATACAAAACAAAACCAACAGACTTAAATGATTTGAAGCAATGCGTGCGAACTATAATAGAGGCAATTCCCGGCACAATCAAGTACCACCGATCGTAAAGGTCATTTTTATAAACGCTTCAAAGCGACAGGATATCGCTGATCTCACTACGACATCAAAAACTATTTTGGGATATTCCAAACCAAAGCAAGAAGTGGTGACGTTTTTGGTCAAATATTAAACCAACACACCACACTAATGAATTCAGACAGCTTAGTTTTACTTCTGAAGAAATTGGATTTCGCCATTCCAAAACAGCACCACGAGAAACAGGATTATCGATGGGAGATATACTTCTAGTATCATAGATGTGACCCTCGTCTATGATGCTTAGATATATTCGTATCGTCACTTACACCTAGTTTCAACGAAAACCATATCGTATTTAGAGATGGATCGTTGTCTGGCATAACTTTAAGGACCTTGTAGAATTATTGTTATGACGTCAGTTCACTGAGCTATTAAACTAACTAACTAAACAGTTATATCTCATAGAGCAGTCCCCAATAGACCGATTTGGATAATCTCTTGTTAACTGGACGACATCAGTCGATTCGTTTCAGCAGCAATGATTTGGGTAGATTCTTCCTAACAGAACGATTTCGTTCGCTCCCGCTCAACAAAGAGGTTTCGGTCAGTTCTTCCCAAAGGACGACTTAGTTTAATTCTTTCAAATGACATAATTTTGCAAATTCTCAAATAAACGAATCCGGTTGGTTTCTTATAATAGAATTATTTCAATCGATTATGACGATTTTGGTCGATTCTTCCCAACGGAAAGATTCCGATCTTTTGGTATAAATTCGATCGATTCTTCCCAGTAGAATAATTTTACTGAATTCTGCCCACCGGTAAGATTTCGATCAATTCTCTCTAAGATATTAATTGATTCAAACCAACAAGAAAATATCAACCGATTCTTCTAAATAGAACAGTTTTAGTCAATTTATCACATCACAACAACATGAGTATATTCTTTCCAACAGGAAGATTTGGGAATGGTCCCACCAAAACAACAAATACCACGATTTTGGTTAATTCTTCCAAAAGCGTTCTCTTGTTTGTTTCTTCACAATAGAATTATTTTGGTCGTATCTTCTAGTAATACAGGTTTAGTCGATTCATCCCAATCTTCCCAGCAGACAAATGCGCTCAACTCTGCCTAAAAGAATTGAGTCACCTTGCAACAAAAGTTTGATTGCTTTTTGTCAATTTTTTTGTCAATTGAATGAGATTCTACCAATATCATCAACAGAATTTTTGGTCGACACTTTCCAGCGAATGGATTTCAATCGATTCTTCCCAAAATATCGATTTTGGCCAATATTTCCAAAGAGCTCGATTTTGGTCGGTTCTTTTCAATAGAACGATACCTGTCGATTCTTTACAATATAATTATTTTGCCGATTCTTCCTAGCAATTTGGTCGATTCATCCCAATAGAAAGTTTTCTGTCGGCTTTCGCAACAAAATTATTTGGTTGATTTTTTCCATCAAAATGATTTTGTTAAATTATCGACCAATTCTCCTCAAAAAAAAATTTCAATCGATTCTTCTTCTTTCTTAGCAGAGAGATATCGGACGATGCATCCCAACAGAACGATTTTAGAAGAATGATTTTGGTAAATTTTCACAGCAAATAGAAATCAACTTGGGTCTATTCTCCGAATATAACAATTTTTATGGACTCTTCTATCAACTCAGATTTTGACCTGTTCTTCTAAGCAAAAAGAATTCATTGGATTTTTCCAGTTGACCTAAATATTTCAGTTTCTTCAGTTCTTCTTAGCAGAACTTTTCCAGCCAGTTCTTTCCACCAAAAGTTCTTTCCACCAGTCGACTTTTTCGAACAGAACAATTTTGATTGAACGGAATCATTTCGTAAATTTTTCTCAAAGAACAATTCCAGTCGTTTCTTTTCAGTATAAGGATTTTGGTCGATTCTTCATTTATCCTAATAGGCCATAGCTCCCAGAATTATGCCCAGCTGAACGATATGTCTCAATTCTTTCCTATGAAAGGACAACGAAATATTTACTAAATAAGTATTTGCAACCAATTTAGGAAATAACTTTTAACCGCACCGCTGTAAATGTTAATGAACCGATTTGAACCACTACCACAACGATTTCAACTGCTGCGGCTATTCCGAATCTGATTCGCACCGATTGTGAGAAAACTTTAACAGATTATTCCTTGTCTGCCCAACTATTCCAGACATGCAAGCTGCCATAAATTGAATGGGTATAAAATTAAAGGACTGATATTAAACCACCTGAATTGCCGTTTTACAAGAGTTCCCAGCACATGACCGGCGTAACCACAATTTATATAACAAACTCAAAAAAACTTCTTGACGTTTTCAGAATTTTCTAAAACATTATAAAGAGTGCTGAAAATTTATTGTTACAATTGTAATTGTGTGACAACAATTGTTCTTTTGCCAACAATATACGTAAAAGTTGAATAAAACAGCTCTGCCACACCCTATTTCCGTTAGTCTTCTTGATGTGTCAAGGAGTTCGCCTCCTTGGTAGTGTATTAATCGGAACGTACATTGCCGTCATAAACACCACCTCCAATCACCTCCATCATTATCACCAGCGACGACGACAACGCATACAGTTACAGTTACATCGTATTACTCATTACATGTAAATGAGAAAAAATCTAAGGAATCGACAAAGAAAGAACAATAACACTTTTTCCACAAAGTAAACAAAATGCTAAAGAACTCTGGGTATTGACAAAGTAGAGAATAAAATGAAATTAAAATATCGATCAGCTGCTCAAGATACAGAAGTTGCCTGCCATTTTATGTGAACGTGTTGTATCAGCATTTCCAACTTCTCAGACCCCTTTTAAAGCAACACAGCAAGCAAATAAGGATGATGTAAAATAAACGGAAGATTGATGTCGAATTATCCAAGATTTTGGTTTAGATTACTTTGGGTGTTGAGTTGAATTTAACGAAATTAAAAATATTTCCAGAATCGGAGAATAATTTATTGAAAATGAAGTAAAACCCAGCGTGAAGAGATGGATGCTTCTATTGCAAATGGAATATGAAAATATGGATAATGAAAATTCACAGTGCGATATTCGAAGGATGAAAAAAAAATTCAGGCAATAGTAAACAGCCAGTTTGCAATTTAAATTACTGCAATCTACGTATTGGGATTTACAAGAGGAAATTAAATATCGCTAAATCGATCAATTTTTATGGGACATACCCGAAAAAAGCTACTACTGGTGTCCATTTTCATACCTAAGTCTGCCAAACGCATGATGAGTGCTAGTAAGCATAAAATCAGATAAAAATGAATTTCCGAAAATAGCCAGTTTACTCGTACATGGGATGTGCAAGTAGGGGCGTGACAATGTGGTCCATTTTCATTTTCGGACGCCTTTTAATCAAGTCCATACTGTGTATCCAATTCTACTGAATTTAATGTAATTGTATAGAATAAATTAACGTAAGAATACATGAACTAAATCGTTCATTTGTATAGGAGGTATGGCTACATGATCGATTTTCTCAAATTATACCAAGAATTATTGATCAAAATATTTGAGTTATGGAAAATCGATCAGTTTGGTAGAAGGACGAAATTTTTACGTCTATAACGGTTACCTTTAAAAACTATTTTAGACAAAAAGTTTTCATATAAACTCTAGCAGTCAGACAACAACTATCAGACAATAAATTAGAAAATCTGAAAAACGCTTTCGCAATAAACATAAAACACAAAAACGAATCATAACCAAAGGATACATTGAGTTCGTCACCATCCTGATTTACTGTCCTTCAACTAAAATTAATTACCAGAAGGCCGTAGCCAAGGATATGTTCGGTATGTTTAATTCTGGACCAATTTTGTTATTTGCAAATCTTGCAGCCTATCAACTCATTGACGTTATGCTGACTCATGCTCATATTTTACAGACATCGCCGTTGTTTTTTTAGTAAAAACTTTTATTTTCAATATTTTCTATCATGCACGCCCTCAATTAGGACGGATTTTTAAAAAGTGTACAAGATGAGATGAGGGAAAAGGACCTGCTGCCTATCTATTAAATAATCGGTAAGTGATCAAATTGTTGTATGAATCAACAACAACATTTTTTATATTTTCGTTTTGGAAGTAAAAAAAAATTCAATGCGATTTTGATTCTGACTCTTTCAATTGAATCAAGAAACAAAATTCAATAGAATTTTGATTTTGATTTTTAGATTTTGGATTCCTTCAACTGATTCAAAATTGTATTGAATTTTCCGACTCCTTCAATTAAAGCAAGAAACAAAATTCAATACAATTTTGATTTTGACTTCTTCAACTGATTCAAAATTGTATTGAATTTCGTTTCTTACATCAAAAACGAAAATACGAAAAATGTTGGCATTAATTCATTCAACCGAATTTTGATTCAATTCAGAGATTCGGAATCAAAATTGTGATAATTTTGCATTTTGATTCAGATTTCTAATGATTTCTAATGTAAATATGTAATAAATATAAAAATCCTTCAAAATGCCTTCAAAAGTTTAATGACATCCAAAATATGACTAAACTAAAATCCAAACCAGCCACCAAAAAGACTAGACCATTTACAATTCTCAGGAAGGCGTCTCATGTATGTCGAGAACAGTCACCAAATAGAAAGAACCACCTTTTCAGTAAAAAGAAATTCTGTACATACCAAATTCATATTCTGGCGTCTTATTCACAAATGAAAGTTACATTTTTCTCTATTCTCTATTAGCGTTTCTATGAGCGCCGTATTGATGGCAGCTTTCTGGAGCGGCCACTATGAAATTCGTCGTTCACATTAGTCGAGGTTCACGACATATCGCATTTTTAGTTGGCGTTGGTTAGGTGTACACACAAAACTACTTCCCTCTCATATACTGGAATCTACAAAACTATTTCCCTCTTATATACTGGAATTATAATATATTTAATGTTTTTTATAGAATGTTGCCAAAGTCCAGAGAAATTATTTGTAAGACGAATGCATTGATAGATTTAGCTTCAGTCATAGAATGGTCTTCTTTTTCACATTTCTATCTGCCATTTTACTCCTAAGGGTGCAAATTTCCGAAAATTGTTCATCAATTTTACAGAGAGATCTACAATTTCAATTTCATAGCTTATGCTTCCTTATGCGTCTTTTTTTAACTATTTGATTCCTTGAAAGTCGGGATTTAAAAAAAAAAATCCATTATGTGGCGCCCTTAGGTCGCAGTAGTTATATTATTTTTACTGACTCCAGCATCAGGCGTATACCTTGAATGATGATCACATTTTTGTTTTCATTCTTTCATATTTTAGTTCCTAAAGGAAGCAATTTTTAAACTCTTTCTCATTCCCAATTCAGGGGGTAAGAAAGCGTGAATGTCGCGTAATTATATTCTTACTTCGCACCCGATCACCAAAAAAAAAATGAACACATCAATTTTTATGGCTCTAAATGTAACCGTTTTTTAGGAAAGATATGTGTAAATCAGCTTACCTATTTGAAATGTCTGTATTATTTCTTTATGTATAACAAACTAGGATAGGAAAATACATAACGAGATCAAGTGAAGTTCCGAGATAGCTTAAGTTATGTTGTTGTTACGGAAAATGGTTGAAACCATGCATGCCTTCAGCTACAATTTTAGAGAACTGGCAGTTAAGGCAAAAAATGATGCCCTGCACTGTGTTTGAAACTGCTACAGCTGGACAAGCGATGCAAACCCTATTTATATAAATAAGGTAAATATTAGTGAACCGGCATTTGTGGAAAACCACCGACCACCTGATCAGTCTGATTTCCCAAACTCAAACACTAAACATTCCACCATTCTACGTCTGCCACCAGCAAGCCCTGTTGTGTCTAGCCAACTATGGAATGTCGCTCACACAATCCTTTAG
This sequence comes from Philornis downsi, assembly GCA_019455685.1. NCBI lineage: Eukaryota > Metazoa > Arthropoda > Insecta > Diptera > Muscidae > Philornis > Philornis downsi. Next base: position 1,674,474 of record JAHXMU010000017.1, read on the forward strand.
AGATGCTTAAATATATAAAATTGCGATTACATTAAACATTAAAAATAATACCCACAAATGTGCCGCAAATGCTTAGGAAACGCCGCCGCTGACAACACAAAAAAAAAATGCATAACTTTATTTTTTTTTTTTTTTTTTTTTTGAGTTCGTCCTGGAAATGTGTTTTTGCTGTACATTAGAATGCTTAGACAGCAACTGACAAAAAGTTAAGGGATAGACAAAAAAAGTATCAAGTAAGGATGCGTCAGCTGAAGTCTGGATGGGTGAGTACCTAAAGTGGCCAGGCTTGCCTTAAGCAATTGTGCGTTAATAAGGCTGTTCTGAAACAAACAACAACATTACAATTACAACAACACGGAGAGACATGAACACAAGAATCACAAACAAAAAATGGTATCCCCACGGACATTTAAGATTGCCACCCCCACGCAGCGAGCGGGAAAAACACAACTCTTGACACAAAGCAAAGTGAAGTTTATTTCGCGAGTTTAACGAGGTAGGTGAGAATTGTATGCTAGCAATTTACGTTTCAATAGCAATATTTTCAAATATCGAAATATTGAAATAATAAAATATTCACATACGCATGTACTGAGTTATTCAAATATTTATATAATCACATACCCAAATAAACATATTGACATATATTTATTCAAATATTAAAATTTCCAACTATACAAATGTTCAAATGTTCAAATATTCACATATTCTTATATTCACATATTCAAGTACTTAATTGCCAAATTTTCATATAATTAAATATTCCTAAATGCAGGTATCTTCATAGAATAGAATAAACACAACGTAGTTTATTTCAGTATATTTTGGCTTTATTGTTATTGAAAAGAATAATCACTCCCTTTATCAGCCTGTTTCCATAAAATGTCTAAAATGACAGGCGAACTGGTCATCTACGAAAGAAAGTATTGTTAACAGAGTTTTTATCATTGTATGTTCTTTTTAACATTTCCCAGAAATCAACCAATCCAAACCAATTTTCCAAGATCTCGTTGGCGGATTCTGGATCTAATATCTCACGAATAATTCAGACGATATTCGCCTTAAGGGTTTGGATTATTTCTGAATTATTCACATATCATTGAATATAACTTCGTTCACATGCGATTGACTCTGTTGGATTCCCAGAAATCAATCAATTCAAGCAAATTTTCCAAGACCTTGTTGACAGATTCTGGTTCTACCTGACGAATAACTTAAATGATGTTTGCCTTAAGGGTTTGGATTATTTCTGGATTATCCACATATCATAGGTCCTTAACATCGCCCGATAAAAAGATTAAGTTGCAGCTCGGAGGCGACCAACTTACATCGGAAAACCAGCTGATAACGTGGTTATTAAACTAAATTAGCAAATAATCGGTTGTTTGATAGGCTGAAACTAACGATTGTCCAAGTTCATATCTTCAATTTCAGCTCACAAAATGCCGGTAATCATGATTCTTTGACATTCATCGTTGGATGCATTGACTTTTCAATGATAACATGTGGTCTCCAAGTGTGGCAATCCCCCGTATATTTCAAATTATTTATCCATATATATTAAGGTCCAAACTTTAAATACCAACATACTTAAACCGCAGAATATTCTAAAATTTTTGTTTTGCCACATAGGAGAGGACTGCACCCACAAAGGTCCATCCTGATACGTCGGAATCGCTTCCGAAACGCTTCATGACGGTTCTCCATTTGCCTTCTTTCTTTTTTTCGTTTCCTTTCATTTCTTCTAATTGTCTATGTCCACGCTTTAGCTACAACTTTACCGCAGCTTAAGATTTTGCACCGTCAAGAATTTTGACATAGTTGTTCACAACGGTCGAATTATCCTCAGTTTTGATTATAATACTATAATATAATAATACTACCTATTATCGGGCGCAGTCAAATAATGTGAGTTCTTCACTTCATTCACACCATAAGCCTTATCGTCTACCTTCTTTATGTCTTGATGGTCTAGTCTGTAAGCAATTCTAGATTGCCATCTCTAGCACACGTATTGTATGGCATTACCTCGCAAGTTGATCTACTAGTTCATACCTGCTATTACCAATTACTACGGTTATCGGTACTATGGCTTCTGTTTCGAACACAGATACGAGTATAATAATCTTTGACCTCGTTGTTACCCCAAAGGTTTCTGGCCAAAAGTTCGATACTGTTCGCAACTTGTACCAAAAGCCTAAACTTATTTAGAAACGGTTCTATGATGTTTATCATTATGCTTGATTTAGACGGGTAAGTTTTGAATCCAGTCTTGCCTCCAGCAATTTAATAACATTTAAGCTATAATTATCTATTTCCAATGGTATATGTATGTAATAGCTCTGTTTTCTTGCCTCAACTTATCTTGTGCATACATAATGCGAACTCTTAGCAGTAAAATGTCATTATTTCAACTACCTGGATGCTGCCAGAGCTGACGATCTAACGATAATAGACTCCTGTGTCACTCCATAAGTTATTAGTTTCCTACTCTGGCCAGCACTTCCTTCATAGGGAAGCTGTATGTCCATCAGATAACTTTTACTTGCCCTCATTAAATACTGCGCTACGGGAAAGTCATTCGTGATTCGGATGAAATGGTTTTATCTTAATGCTCCAACCGTAGGCCTTTCAGATTTGTAGCCATGTTTTCCGGCAGATACAGTCGCCATCGGGGCCAAACAATTTTTTGGTCGAACTCCAAAAACAGCTGGTCTTTCTTTGTTGGGTGGTGAAATCAATGATGTTCTCAGTATCAGTAGTATCCTCCCTAAACTCATGAGTACGGAAAAGAGTTATCATTATGTTCTTTCACCATCTGAGCGGCTGGGTCTTTGATCCAAACTTCTCCATAATAAATTTATAACCGAGACTATAAAAGTCTTTGGTTGATGTTGATTCTGAAACAGATAGATTCTTCGACTTTCCGTTGCGATTTTACTTTTCTGTTGATCGAATAATTGCACCCACCTTATCTAATTGGCGTTTCGACTTTCCAACGACCGCCAAAACGCCTATTAGATAAGGTGGGTGCAATTATTCGATCAACAGAAAAGTAAAATCGCAACGGAAAGTCGAAGGAGCGCTCTGAAATTATTTGACCTGCAGAGAATCAAACTATTCAAACATCCTTATTTTCAATTAATTACATATTCAAATATTCAAAAAAATAAATATTTAAACAAAACACAAAACACAAAATTTTTTATGAAATCTAAACGTCCAAAGAACGTAACCATTCTTATTTCACCACCCTCCTGCGGCTCTTAAGGAAAGAGTTTCTCTGTTTACTACCACTTCTACATCCGTTCGAATACCAACACAACTATACGTTCGTTGCTAAATAAGTGCAGAGGAGAAGACAGCAGCAACAACAACAAAAGCGAATCTATTAAAAATGTATAAAAAATCACACAGCGACGCTAAAAATTTGAATACGCTGCTGCTTAAGTAAGAAAATTTTGAGTTTTTTGTTTCGTTTCTTATGCTTATGGTAACCTCTCATCATAGCTTCTACCCCACAAATGTTCACCCACCCAGAGCAGCAGCTGCGGCAGCGATGACACTGGGAGCAATTTTTTTTATGGTTCAAATTCGAATAGAAAGAGACTTCTTCGCACTCATCAATGCAGATTTTCAATGACAAATTGTATAATATTTGCATTTTCTGCTAGAGTTTCAACAAGTTTTGCCAAATTTACACCTTAAAAAAATCCATAAAACGATTTCAAAAATCTATTTTTCAATAGAAAATCCCTTTTTCGCTTCAGTGAATAGAAGTAAATTAAAAAATGTAAATACATATAGAATCATTTTATCTAAATGAGAAAAATAAACTGGTTTTTTGGTATCAATTAAATACTCGTATATGCGAGTATAAAAATTTAATTACAAAACATTTATAAGAGCTTACAAATCTCGAAAGTTTTAAATCATAAAATTATAAAATATATGTATTTATAGCATTCAAACGAATAATATTCATAATTTTGTTAACAAAATTATAGCATTCAAATAAATAATATTCATAATTTTGTTAACAAAATTTTTAACGAATTTATATTTCCCACATAATCGCAAATTTGCAAACAAAAAAAGAGTCTTCAAGTTTCATATCCCGTCATCATTGAAGAGGAAGCCTATAAATGGGCAATACAAACTATCAGTGGGTGGCAGTAATTCTATTTTTTCAGAATAAAGAATTAATTTTTAATAGCGAAAATTGTGCAATGTAAGATCAATAATTGTATATAACTTCAGTTGAATTCTGTTGATAACTAAGATTAAATTCCAAGTTGCAAAACTATTTTGCAACGTATGTCCGAATGTAATCGAGACTACGGTGGGTACAAAGGCTTAATTCAAAATTCATAATTTGACAATCGCTTTCTGAATATTTTGAAATCTATAGGCCGCATTATTGGCTGCTGGATAAAAAAGTTGCATGGAATATTTACTAATCATAAAGTGTAAAATATGGTAAATAAGACAAGGATGAAAAAAGTCCCCCAAAACAGTTAATCAATTCCTTTATTCTCTCTTTGCCAGAAAATCTTAAAAAAAGAGATTTATCCCTGATATGCCACCTCTTTCAAATTGTATTCCCTTTTGCTCTGCCTTTGGTTACACATACAATTGCGAATATAGTAATATAAATGAATCATTTACAAAGGGTACAGCTTGAAATTAAGCAACGAAATGAATTTTCTCTATATCGGGAACTGGAGTTGTTTGGAAAAGCATAATAATGTTAAGGAGCTGGAGAAGATAAAATGTATGGTGTATAGTAAGAAGTAATAGAAATTTAACATGTTCCACCTATGCAACGTCAAGCAAGGATATTATTTTTAAAGTCACCTTCTTTGTTTTGCTGGGATGTTATCTCTGTCTTTGCACTGCACACTGAGTAAATGCGTGGAATGTGTGTTTGGCTGTGTCTTTTGGAGTGTTCTTGATGTTTACAGCCAAAAGGATAATAATGCAACGGTATTTGTTTCAACTTTGTGTCTGTGTGTTATTTTCTTCTTCGTATACGTATCAAGTCCTGCAAGCAATACATGTGATAATCAGATCCCAGTTTGTGCTTACATAGGAGAGATAATAAACATAAAATAATGTGTGAGTTTTAAAATGTTAATTTAATTTCAACTTTTTATTATAATTTGCAATAAATTAAAGTTACTGAAGTAGTTCTCAACTGTTTTTCAGAAAATCTGTGGGGAATGCTCAAATATTGCTTATAGTTTACAACGATTGTAATTATATTACATTTTTTCGTGAAGAAAGAACGATAGTAGTTATCGCCACAGTTTTTTTGAGGGCCCAGTCTAATAAATGGCATATGCTATCGGTCAAAGATGCCAGATTTAATCAAATACTAGTCAAAAGGTTTTAGCCAGCAATCCAGGCATTCTGAATGCTGACAAAAAATGTAAATAAATTTATTATTATTACTTCTCGTACCAAATTCTGACAGTATACTGAATAGTTTATTCAATATATTTGTTTTGCTTAGTTCTCTTGAATCTACTCCTACTTCCACATAATGTTTACCTAATGGAATTTAATACTTCCATATTGTGATAGATATCATCTTATCTGGAAAATCGGAGGCAGAGCTTTTTGGTGGAGCATTTTCGTGATCTATTAATGGTTCGGCACTAAACACCAAACACAAAAACGATATTTTACATACAATATAAATTTTGTCACGACGACTTCCTTTCACTCCTTTCAATTACGAATGTTTCAGAAGCAAACTATAGAATGTTCCGACCTTAGGAGCAAAGATAAATTCAAAGTTTGGTAATAATAAAAATTTCAATTCAAGAATGACTAAAACAAAGTCTTAAACGTGTTCTATCGCCAATAAAATGGAATGGACATATAAAACTTCCATCAAATTTGAATATGAATTGAAATGTTTGTGATGATCTTTAATAGCGATAATATTATATCTATTCATAAAACTTATCCAAAATTTACGTATTTAAGTAACTACAATCAATAGAAAGAGTTACACTTTTATTAGACAACATTTATTAATGCCTCACTGAAAAATAATGATTTCGAGATAAAACTGCATTGAAAAGGAGTAAACAAATATGCGTAAGTCTGCCGAACAAATGAAAACTTAATTATACACAACTTGCTTAAACAAAATCGAAGCTCGAATATGAAAAACAAAAAATAAATATTTAAAATTCATGGACACGTTTTGTCACTTTACAAATTTAACATCATCTTTCTAAACCGAACACAACAAAAACAAAACCGGCAACAGCATAACGCACAAGGACATCACACGTATCGTTCTGTAGCTGTTTCCCCTTTTCTGACGGAGAGTTGTGAAAAATTGACAATTTACAAAAAGAAAAAAAAAAAGCAGACTACAGAACTGAACAACTGTTGAAAAAGATTCCTTTCATTTTAAAGTGCCAAAGAGAGAGATAGAGTGAGAGTGGGAAAACAACTTCCCAGCCTGTAAATGTACTAAAGTATTTTTCGTTCTCCCAAAGGAAAAAAACTGATGATTTGAAATTTAAAAGTCGCGTCTTTTTCCTGTGATGATTCAAAATAAATGTAGAGAACGTGTCTCAAGTATGCTTATTTATGATTTCATTTGATTTTTTTTTCTCATCAAAACTTTGTTACTATTTTATGGCAATAAGATTTTTTAACGAAATACTTTTCAAATTACTTGTGAATAAATCAGTTATTCCCTTTATACCATACTTTAGTTATATCGTATTTTATAAGCATCCTTTTTTGGAAAAAAAATTAAATGTTCGTCACACAGTGTTCCGAGTTGGTCGTAGAATAGATGGATGGATACTTGAGAAAACCCGAACGTTGTACGTATTATAGTATTAATGCATAATATATAGATTTTTAGATCCTGGTAAACAGTTGAGTCTGCATTTTCGATGCAGCACAAATCAAGAAAAGTGAATTTAAGGTACACGTTGCAACTAGTCCTGCTACGAATCTGTAACATCGCAAGTGGATAAGGACAGTTTTCCTTTAGTAACATGCAGCTGCGATAGATTTGCTTTGAGAAAACCTTTTCCCAAGAAATCTCTAAGTGAATTTTGATTTTAAACTTATGTCTCGAAATCATGATGTTTTATAAAATATAGGCAAATGTCTCAGTTTTCAATAGTTTATTGACTGATAAATCTAAATACTACTACTGCTATTATACTATTACAAAGAATTACAAATTTATTTCAGATTTATATACACTTTGCGACATGTGCTCAATATTTATGCAACGATTAGCCATATTTAGTAGAAAATATCGAGACAATGTGGAAATCCTGGAAACAATGTCCAAATCTGCCTGCATTAAGATTTATCCGAAACAACAATCAAATTTTTAGCAATTAAAGAAAATACAGCAGTGGATGCTCAAAGTGTTACCAATTTTAAGCAGCTGTAGCAATTAAACGGCAAACGACAGTGCCCTCATTTTATGACAAGTGTCAGTCATTGACGCCATATGTCATATTTACAAGCCTACGGAAGCATGTCATATTACGTCTCAGTAAAATAAAAGTTATCGAGTTTAAATTTAAACTCAACAGCGCTCTTGTTTTGTATTTGGCTCTAAAATCTTACCCAACATTTACGCATGAACAAAATGCTAATTGTATTGGTGCTGGTTCAAATGGTAAAGGCTAGAATTCAACGCAATCCGTGACCAAGCGCAGTTCAATTGGCTAAAAATTTCAATGTGTCTGCTCGTAGCACAGGTGCCATATTAAAAATGAACCACGTATGAAGCTCACAAAATACAAAAAGTACAAAACTGAACACCTTTACAAAAAACAGACCGCTCTAGCTCCTCGTGATGTGTTCAACTGGAAAATTTATTTCGATGTCATCGCTACTTGTACTTTCGGCCTTCTGGTTAGAGGTTATTTTCTTCTGTACTGCACAGAAATAGTATTGCGTAGGACATCTTCTTTGCTGACATCTACTAGAAGACTTTAATTACGGTTGCCAAAAGATAAAAGTAATAATTGATGACGAGACTCATTACATGCCCAATGCATTTGTAAGACTTTCCTAACGCTTTTCCAATATTTGGCGCGACCGAATTGTAATCGGCAAACAAATTACTCGCCACCCCGTTCATAGACACTAAAAGAAATTAATAGACATACGTATCAAAATGCAACTGAATAAAAAGGGGAGGCTTGAACCAAATACTCGTGAATTAGGCAGGCTGGTGAATTTAAAGGATATTGCATTCTTTGCAGTAACTCACATTGACTCCGCTATTGGGCTATAGCAGTTTTGTGATTGGCGCAAAATACATACTCGTACATTAATTTATATAATATACTGCACTACTACTAGTGCCCGCGAAATAAAGATGGGATTGGAAGCGATTTTATTTCACACTGCTAGGAATATTCTTCTTGCCATTTTCACGGTTTCAACTTCAGTGGTTTAATTAAGGGGGAGCTATTTTTCATCTCATATCCAGTTGCTCTCCTAGAAATATCAACAACACAAGTTAATTTACTAGTTTTCTCTAATCCTTGGGTTTCATTGTTATAAACCGGATAGGCCGCAAAAGGAGTGTGCTACTTCAGTTTTGTCTTGTCGGCTTGAGCATTCCCAATTCAGTCTGTAGTTAAACTGTTGTGTCATTTATTTCCTGTTCAAGTTTAAATGTTCAAATATCCATGATTCTTCACTTTTAAATTTATGATTTCAGCTTGTGCTGTTGTTTTCACACTGTTGTCTCAATGGATGTGCTTTTCTTCTTTCTAAAAACACAAATTTCAAAATATTTCTTAACATTGTGCGACTACGACTTAAGAAGGGTGCACTGATGGTTACAGCTTCAGACACGAAAAAGTACGAAATCGAAAATTCCAATTTATCGGTCACGCAGCTTCACAAAGGAATCTACACACTCAATTTCATGTCCAGTTACCCTTGTGTGCCCTTTTTTAACTATTGATTCCCTAGCTTTTAATCGATCGCCTGCATCATAATACCAGTTTACACATTAATATTGCAGATTCCAGGGCGACAGTGCAATTTTCATCCCCATCCTTTCACGTTTTGCCCCTCTAAAGATGCAAAGTTTTGCGAATTCTTCTCATTCGTGATTTCATTTTTGGCGATAGAACTGGTAGCATTGTCCCTTCTTTTCTTATTCAGCGTCGTATTTAGAAAAATTATATTTTTGGTCTTGGCAGCGCTGTAAAAGCACTATTTTTGTCCCCTTTCTGTCCTTATTTACACGTAAAAGTAACATTGCCATTGAGTATCTTCTTGAACTACACAGTCTTCCGTATTAGGTGAATTTTTTCTCTTTTCTGCCAGTTCTGTTTCATAAAAGTTAGAATTTCCCAAAAAAAAATCTTGGCAATATACAACTCCAATTAAGTAGATTCCGCCGTTTATTGTGGATAATGGCATCATTTTCATTAGCTCTCATCTCTATTTTGCCCCTGAAAGTAAAAATGCCAGAAAATTTCCTTCTTACGTCGAGGCTAATTTTTAAAAAAGCCTTAAGCTTTTTTGAGGGTTTAAGGATCGCGAAAAATAATTGGGCTGTTCAAGCAAAAAAAAAAAAAATTAGCAAACAAAATTTGAAACCGGTTGATTTCGTTTTCAATTCACAAGTGCGGTTTTATTCCAAATTTAATATGACCTTAAATTACAACAACAAAATTCCCAGCCTTGAAGACTACCCAAAGAGAGAAGAGACAATTGGCAGGACTTTAACGAAAGATTTGACATGTAGTTACAAAATAATTAATTTAAAAGGAGGGACGAGACAAAGGCTTGGAAAACGTGAACATTTATTAATACAACACGCCCCAGTTTTCATAATTCTAAATTTAACCGCTTATTCTGTGCCAGCGATACCATTTTTATCCCATCTTATCCTGTTTTTACTCCTTCCTCCTACTTATCGCTTGTTAACCCTGTCGGAAAAATAGGACACCAATTTTCTTGTTCTCGCAGGAGGCAGTGAACAAACTTTTCGTTGATTAAAATTTGACCGCCGGCTTCAACACCTTCATAGGCGAATCATAATAAGGGACTTCCATAGAACATCTGCTTCGAATACCATTAGTATTCGTTTGTTTTGGAAGATCTATTAAAGAGCTTCCAGTAAACATTAGAAAAAAAGATGTCATGTTTCCACATGTTAGCAGTTCGGGCCACTAACTAGTAAGTCGAGAGATGAAATTCCAGTAATACAGATGCAAACTTGAAAATTAATTGCATCACGAAATTCCTATAATGGTTACTGATGGTTTACAGACACATTGCGGGGATATAGAACGGCATACTTTTAACTTCTAGATATCTTCCTCCAAGTAAGATTCACGGATATAAAATCACAATTTTTACTTATCGACATCGCCATATAATACTCTTTACTTCCTGATTTACCTCTTCTGAAAATTAAGGAGTGAACTTCAGTTCTAGCACTGTGCGCGAATCGCACTTAGCATTAGCTTCTGCATTCCCTTCATCTAACATTATCGTAAACGTCAGCTTGTTCGTCAATGTCGTCATCGTTTCACCATCTTCATCATCATTTTCGTCATTATTATCATCAAGGTCTACTTGACGTTGTTAATTTAATTTCTTTTGGTTTTGCTTTAAATCATTCTTTTTGGCGCTGTCGACTTCAGCCTTGAGTACTACCCAACCAACAGGGCAAAAGGATTCATTAAAAAAAAATTTGTTTGGTTTTTCTTCAAATTCTCTACCCAGGAACACAAACAAACAGCAGCAGACGAAAAAAAATGTGCCACCCTCATTTTTTTCGCTGGCTCTGTTGTTCCTTTAAGCTTTTCCTCTTTTGCTTATTATGTTTTTTTTCCTTTCAGGCTCGTTCAAAAATTTTAAATGAGCCTCCACCACCACCTTTTTCCAGGGCATTCATTACGGCATGGAAGGAATAATGCTGCTGCTAATGTTGCTGCCAAAGGATGTGAGTAGTGAAGGATTCTCGTGGCAACAGTAAAGATTTGCCGATGCTCACAAAAAAAAAAAAAAAAAGAAAAAACATTTTTTAATTTTCCTTTATTATTTTTTTTTTTTTGGGTTTGTTTGCATTTTTATGCTTTCCAGTTCTCCGAAATCAATATTAACTCTTTGGTTAAAGCCTGATTGAGAGAGTAACCGAAGAGAATGAGAGACGCAAAGAGCGACCAGCAGTATAAAAACTTCAATTTTATTAATTTCTCTGACACAACTTGAATTTGATGAATTCCAGGACTTAAGCTGAAGCTGCTGATGTTGATATTGATGTTGATGGCAACGCTGATATAAAAGTTTTAGCCACAGGCAATTTTTGGCTTTTAGAGGCAAAAAATTCTTAAAGGATTTGAACGTTTTTTTTATAAATGGAAGTAAGTTTTCCAATTTGCCCCAGTGCTACAAAGCATATTTATGTACATGCTTGAGATGGCGACAAGCAGACATGAGAGCGTATAAGTATATATTTATATGTAGGACTGTAATTTCATTTTAATCGATTTCAATATTCAATCGCAATTGACTGCGTTTGACACTCAAAACAAACGTGAAAGAGGACACAACTGATAGTTCACCCACAAAATGTGTCACCCGCATTGCGTATTCACAAAAAGGGAAAAACTGAACTTCCGTTTCAAGTGTCCACATATTGATTGTCACCCAATGAACACACTCTACTACACTACAGACAGTAAACGTTGACAGTGGGATGTGTGGTAAAGTCAAAGTCAAGTTATTGACAAAATAAAGGTGTAGCTCTTTATCGATTGATTTTAAGTCCTCAAAATATTCTTATTTCAGTTCTACATATTTGCTTCAAAGATTATCTAAAATTTTAAGTCACTCGAATAATATGATGTGCGGTAAATCCCCAGCTACATCTCATCAGAAAATACTTTGAATTAAAACAGGATACTAGAAACGAAACTATAATTTGCTTAAATTCTCTGCTTACAAACTACCGCCTATTTATCAATTTGTTTGTGTGGTACCCAAGGGAGAGTAGCAATACAGTCCATTTTTATTCACCGAACTAAGTTTATTAATGCATGAATGTGGAATTTAGTGTACTGGAATGAAAGATATGATTCTAAGAGTACATGAGATAAATTAGCTAATTTACAGGGAAGGTGCCAGAGAGGCTGACTTTTCAGGGTTCCAACTGAAGCATATCATGTACATCCTAGCTAATAATTATCCATTATCTTTTAATGGTATACATATGAAACACATTTATATATTTATACACATTTTAATAAATTTTAAAATCAAATCGAATTGTATAATGCTAGCACCTCTAAGAAAGTTTTTAATATTTTGAAATTCGTTTTCGTTTGGCAATATTTTAATACTTCCTATATTATGTTTCTTTCTGCTTTCATAGTAGTTAATGCATTCGTGCAAAATTTGGTATATTGTTAAAATTATGCCAAGCATTTAAGCAACTACAGTTTACGGATTACAGATATAGCGGAAGGCGTATGACAGTGCTATCAATTTTCATTCTCAGGATTAAGTGCACAACGTGTGAGGTTTATATGAAAGGTAGCAGGCCAGACGGACAGACTTCCCTCACTTGGATAAAAAGTCTTAAAAAAAATATTTGGAACCTTATTTGCTTCCTTTCGGATGCCATATTTTTGCCGAATCAATTATACACATCCATTCCATCGAACGAAAGTGTAATTTAAAAATTGTTTACATACCAAAAATGGATTTTGGGTAGAAAATTTATTTTTAGGAGGCACAGTGCAATGATACAACTTTTGCTTTGAACGTTACTTAAGAATTACAGTAAATATCTGGCCATGTCTGACGAATACAGCTACTCAAGTACTGAGATACCAGTATGACTGCTTGAGAGTGATCCTAACTTCGTTCACACCAGGTCAACGTGACTCTTCGTAAAAGATCATTAAAGAAATCGAGTTGGTCAAAGGCAGTCTCCGAAAAAGTATCTGCTTAGCAACTTTAAAAAACTCAGACATAACTTCAAACTGTTAGTGACGCTTCTACCACCTTCGGTCCCACTGTCAAATGTCAATATCCTAAAATGCACGTGTAAGTAGTTTTTTTTTCTTCTCCTTCTCCTTAAAAATAGATGAACAACAAAAACAACAATAACAAAAAGAAACATAAATGAATAAATGAAGAAGAAAAACATCTGAAATAATTGTCAATTGGCAAATTGATTTGTACCTGTGAATAATCACGTCGTTTGGCGTATGGAAGCTTTGGTTTCCTAGACACACACATGCGGAAATATCCAAAACAGACACGAAATCCTACATCTACAATGACCTTTAAAATCCCATCTCTCGCCCACGCACGGTAAATGAAATCTGGTAAATGGAAACAGCTAACGGTAACTCATACTTGAAAATGGGTGGGAGTGTTTGATATGGTTAGAGGTAGTAATTTTTTTAAGGCTTAAACGCTTTATGCAAACACACATGGACATAAAAGGTAAACAACAATATCACAGCCATAAGGACAATAATACCGGGCAAATATACAGCGAATGCCAGAAGTGAGTCGTTAAGAGTTTGTACATTTTGAATTTAACACAAACTATAGTTGCATTAAGATAAATTACTGAGATAATTCTAACCAAAATAATTCGCGTTACATGCAATTATCTACGTGCATGCTAATTCTGATCGTCCTAGAGAGTAGGTAACGCGTTCTGATGTGAAATCTGTGGGGATTTCATAAATTCGCTTCACGCTTATGCCAAATTCATAAATTAATAATGAACGCAGTTGTCATATAAAATCTGTGCAATTGTTTTACCAGCTAATATCTGCCATAATTTGGATATAAACATTGCTTTACAAACCGGACTGTCATATAGCTACTGCATTTCTTTTCCACCACGCTGCAAATGTGGACATTTCTGTCGCACTTTTCCCATAAATAGTTTGAAAACCTGAAAAATTTCTTTCGATTGAATTGTATGAATACATGTCTTCATTTCTATTTAACAAGAACTACCAATTGCATGCTACTGTAGCAACCAAACGGCTAATGACGGCGCGCTCATTTTTTGAGAAGCGTCTGTTATGTTGTTTACAAGCCTATAGAAGAATATCGTTTCGTGTCGCAGTCAAATTTATCGGAATGGAATTCAAATGCAGCAGAGCTTTTGTTTTTGTATTTAGCTGGGAAAATCGCATTCAGCCATTGTTAATTAGCTTCGACATTTACCTGTAAACAAAATGGTTATGTATCTGGCCATTACCATATCATCGGAACATAGCATTTAAAAATTCACGAAGGTAAATATCCGAAAGCAGCAACATCGTCAGAAATGGTTCTAAAGTTTAAAGGCCAGAATCCAACGTAATGCACGAGCATGGGGTGCATTAAAAATAAGTTACGAAGCCCCACAAAATTTAAAAAGGACAAGATTAACAACTGCACGACAGGCAGTTCCCCTAGCAAGAACTGAAGTGTTAAAATCTGTATATTGGTGGCGACCTAGAAAATTTGGTATTTTCTGATTAAAAAAGAGCGGGTTGAATGATCATATAGGTATATGACTAAAGAGCAAATTAAAAGACAATTTTCTATTGAAATTTAAATCAACAAATCTCACGTGACAAGATTTTAACAATTATGAATTTGATAGAAACCATTGAACGTTTCAGCAAGATTCGCACTATTTCATAAAGCCCGTGAAACCCATCATTTTTTATAAGAAGAAGTTCTCAGCTTAATTTCTTCACAAAAATGGCCAGCACATACTCTGGACTAAAACCCAGTGGATTTTCCCATATAGTACATTCTGGAGGCCAAATATCAATTAATAAATATGAGAGGATCAATAGCTCAAACTTTGTTCCTCGCCGAGAATGGGACAAGATATCATCAGACCACATTCGTGTAGAGTCTTCCCAGACAGATTCAACACTATTATTAGAGATAAAGCTGACTACATTTTTGTCTTAAAATCTTTTAATTGATAACACTATGGGAGGCGAACCACTGTAATTGTTTCCTTTTTTTTAAATTTGAAAAATGTTGCTTCATTTTCGTTTCAAGTTTTGTTTTGGTCTATGATTTGACAATTATCAAGACCTTTTTTTTTCATTTCAGTAGTTTTAACGGGCTTGTGGGCTACCCACATACATCTTGTTAGCCATATGCCAACTTGGAACACTAGATATCCATACAGGGTGACTGATGAATGTTACTTTCCTAAAGAAATTCAAATAAATTTTTTTAATACATATATATTGTTATTCGTTGGAAAAATAATACTTTTTTATTAAATCTTTTTAAGAGCTTTTAAAAATAATTGAATTTAAATGACATACTTTTGATGATTTATGTGCCGTATTGTTATCTGTTACTGTCTGGAGCGTTGCAATTTCCTAAATTTTGCAATCACTGTACACATCCTTTGCTATCCTTCACAGCAGGTTATCTGTTTTTTTTCGACAGAAAAAAATGCTCCCACTTTTCTTCTTCTTCCATGTTTGTAACTGAATTGAGACTACTTTTTTACATTGGCCTCCCCTGGATGTTTGCCATAACTACAAATCTTTTACTACTTTATTATAAAGGACAATATATATGTTTACACGTAAATGTGTCAGTGTGTGCCACGATATATGAATGAATGTTATGGTTTGTCTTTGAAATAAGGCCACTTCCGTTTTCCGGTTACTTTAACTTGTTTCCCCCGTTACGTTCTGTTCCTTTCATTCGCCGTGTGTCGTGACCACTCTTTCTTCTTCCATTCCTCCAAGGCATGTGAGTTGCTGGATGTGTCTGTGTGTTTTGATAGATTTACTTTTACTTTTTCTTCTCGACGAAGTCAATACACCCGTATATCTAGAAATACATATGTGTGTGTGTATGAATCACTACATGTATATTTGTGTTTGTTTTCGCCCTTGTGTGCCAATATTTGATTGATATGTAAACACAGTTCTTGACTTTTACTTTCTAATTTTCTTTAAATCATCCCATAACAGGCGACACTCCTCGTTTCCATAGGATATTTTACGAGGAATTATCTATAGTTTCCAACTATTTTGGTGATTTTTGTTACGATGGAAATGCAAATATTTCATTTTATGTGGAAAAAAAGACGAAAAGGCCTATGGTGTACTTTAAAGCTTTAAGAAAATGGAATTCCTACACTTTCGTAATGACAAAAAGGGAAAAATAACAAATTAAACAGCAATCTTGACATAATAAATTAAATTAATTATTATAATTATGGTATATTATAATTATTTCGACACAATAAATATTATAATTATTACGAAAGACAGCGAATTAATCCAATCAATTACTATATTAAATGAATCAGTACTACAGTTTTATTTCATCAACAGCCATCCTTTTGCTACATATGCCTGTATTGCGGTGAATATTACAGCATGAGTTATATAAATTATCTAGGGATTTATCTCATATATTCACAGATTCATATCTCTTGCATAGATGTTCAAAATTTAGTGAAGTTTGTGCACGCTGAGCGTTTGCCAGAGCAGAGCTATCCGATTTTTTGAAATGGAACCTTTCCTCTGTAATTTTTAATTGATATCCTGCAGTAACCAAGGTTTAAGCCAAGGTTTTTATGGACTTAAAATTCCCTGTCAGTCTTGAAAAAATTGATCTTCTGGTACTACCCACACAAATTGCCGATTTCACTTATATATTCTTAGCTTCATATCTTTCAAATAGTTGTTTTGAATTCAATTTCAAATGTGGCACACATTATGCATTGTAAACAAATTAACAAAAAAAAATCATTAAGCTAAAAAATCATTGCTGTGAAATAAGCTAAACAATATCACAACATGACCTCTGCCTATCTTTTCCCTAAGTTCATCAGTTAAGTTATGTCATTATTGAGGCCAAATTATAGCGCTTCTAGGATTGAAATTCGATTCATTTTAGCGATTATTTATCTTAAGATCAGGAACAATTATTGCAATTCTCCAGCAATTAGGATAGTCTGACGACATTAAGGTATTATTATTATTGATATTCATGGAAATTTACGGATTTACATTTTATACTTGAACATGTACTCCATAATTCCAACAGCAACACGTTGTAAAACGGTGGATTATCTACAGTTGGCGAGACAAAATGATCATTTCAGTTACCACCATCAACCAAAAACTTACGCAAATTATTATTTTCTAACATACTTAAGTTTCGAGTTTACTTCCAATGCAGACTTTGTGATAAATCATTGGGCAGACTCCCTACGCTTCCTAATTATAGATTGTGCCTTTTTCCCATACTTGCAGTAAATACGCCACTTCTCATCCGACTTGTTCTCAATACACCCATCTTGGCGTCTCCTAAATAAGGGAGAGCTTCTAACATTGTGCGGATGGACGCAAATGCTCCAGCTCGAAAAATTTTCGACAACAAACTCGATGGACCCCGCAGACGAGATCGACCTAATTTGCATTGGAAGGACCAGGCTTTTGATATACTATCGAAACTCAGTATGACGAAGATGTATTAGAGAATGGATGGATATATCTATTCTAGTCGCCATCTAAGTAAGTAAGAACGGGACTAATTTTAAATGATGATTCCCAACGTCAGTTTGCGAAACTTTTAATAGATTTCTCCATTCCACATATCCACAGTTGCAAAATCCACCTCCGCCCACAGGAAATTTCTGATTTATAATAATTTAAAAGCATTACGAAAATCTCCTCAAAATGCTCTTTAAGATATGCTACATGTTTCATGTGATACAAACCTCTCCAAAATATACTACATTTCGTCATCCTAATGAAAGCTATTCATTTCTTCAATCTTAAAGATGTTTCTAATTTCCAAAGTGAATACTAAAGAATACCATCGTGGAATTCAATAGATGCCTCATTTTCCATCATTACGAATTTCGTCATTTGTGCCAAGAGGTGGTATATGAAGGAAGACGTTTCACTCACTCCAGCCACGCTACGCTGAATTTTCGATTACAACAACCAACAACAATAACAGTGGCATACCCTTGTCGTACGTACGCGCTCGTCGTATCAACTCTCAAAGGCTTCATTCTATGCCGTGCTTAACTCTTATCTCGTGCATATTTTTCAAATTAATAACGAAATCTAAAAAACGCTTTTAAATGTAAAATGTGTTTTCTACTTGCGACACCGCTGTCACCGCGCTTCTTCTGTATCTCATTAAAGACCTGGGGTGGTGGAGGAGGCCCAGAAAAAAACATGGATTGTTGAAGTCACCCCTCGCGTGCCTGCCACATTAACGAAAGACACTGTCAGCTCGATGAAAAAAAAAAAATCATACCCATCAGTGTAATTTTTTTCTGTATACGGTAGCTGTATTTTTTTTAATACTTTATCCTTTAAAATGCTCATCTGTGCTTTTCTCGGTCCTTTGTTTTCTCTCCTCTGTAGTCTACTTTTGGGGGGAGGTATGTTAGGGTAGAGATATTGCCAAAGCATGCAACATTTTTTCTTCGTCGCTGTTTTTTCTTTTTCTTCTGCGTGTGCTTCATAAATTATTGTGATTAACATTACTTTGCATGCCACAGATAAATAACAACAACAACAACAGCAATAACAGAGACAAATGAGTGGGTGTCTAGGAAAAAAAGGATTTTAACTCTACTTTTCCGCTCTCCTTGTAAAGTTAAGTTCAATAGTTGTGGAGTGGCACAACCCTTTAGAGTGAATTGAAGTTGTGTACAGCGTAGTAGACTCGAGATAATACTGGGTTCTGAGATGTCAGCGATTAGATGGAAAAGAGTTCGTATGATCGGAATCCGTGAAGAAAATGGTTTGAAGCTCACTTGTTATGAAAAGGACGAATCGAATTGGGAATATGGAAAGCCTGGGCTTCACAGCACAGATTCACTATAATATTGGATTGGTTACTCTCATTCCGGGTTGGAATTAATTTAGTTAAAAATGAATTGACATTTAATTGGACTCT
Organism: Philornis downsi; assembly: GCA_019455685.1. NCBI lineage: Eukaryota > Metazoa > Arthropoda > Insecta > Diptera > Muscidae > Philornis > Philornis downsi. The sequence goes on from JAHXMU010000017.1 coordinate 1,693,437, forward strand.
AAAACACAGTAGAAAATATTGTTTATCTTATGCCAAATGTTTCTTACCTGCAAAATTACAGGTCGCATGACAAACATGCGTTTATAATTATCAATAGACTTAATTTCATAAACAAAATTTTAATTAAACAGAAATTTTGATTAAAAGCAAAAAATTCACAAAAGAAATTCAACTCATCGATGTACTTATTGAAACCGCCAGCATAATTATAGTAAAAATAAATGCATTATTTCTCCGATAGATGGCTTCAGAAATCTGTTTCTCTACGATAAAGACGAAAACTTAATCCAGGTCGAAAATGTGAATGGCGTTTATGGTCGCAATAGCCTAACAGCCAATCCAGCGCAATTTTGTTTCTGTCGATTCCGTTCCGTTAATTCTAATGTTAAAGGTGAACCATGCCCTGTAAAGCCAATTGCCCGAAATGTCAATGGAAGAAATCCATCGCCACATCCGAATTACAGTTAAGAAGAGTTTGCAGTAAGTATGATTATCAGGAAATCATCTACTCTGAGCTACACAATTGGACTGCCTGGAAGAAGTAATTGCTTAGAAGCGGCCACTTTTGGCCAATAGGAGAGGAGTTGTGTTTCAGCACGACAACGCCAGGCCATCTGCTATAGCTACAACTAGTCAGATATCCAGAGACTTCGAAAGCCCTATACGGCAAAAAATCGTATAAAGCTATGGTTGGATTCGGTATTCCTGCGAAGGTTATATGCCTTCCTAGAATGACACTGATTGATATGAAGACTTTAGTAGGCAAACATCTTGGTCATCAAATCAAACTAACTGACAAACTGCGCATCAATACAGAGGACAATTGTGGCAATTTAGAGACAAAACAATGTTGGCAAACCATATAACAAGATCAATTTCCAGTACTATTTTGAAAGAGCTTAAAATAAAAGCAGATTGTTGTACAAATTGAATTAAATATAATTATTGCAATATAGTTATTGCTTACCAAATTACTAATTATTATTCAGTCTTCTTCCTACACAATAAGGTCAAAAATATCTACTCAAATATAGAATTTCAAACAATATTGTTTTTCCCTTTCCACATTTATATCCATACTCAACTTCCCGAACAAGCCGCTCGTGTGGCTCTTATAATTTTAACGATATATAAAGGATTGAACAGAGAAAAGTATTAAACAAATGCAATGACTTAACACCATACAGTTTTTACAATGTCTGTGTGTCCCCGTTGTCCGATTTTTGGCTTCTAATTACCCTGTAAATATACAAACACACCCCAAAAAATATGATCTTTTTTTTTCTTTCATTATAATACGCCCAGATTCTGTTAAAAAAAGCAAATCAAAAATTTCTGCTTCAGCACATGTTAAAGTACCCACGTTTTTT
>JAHXMU010000017.1:1694816-1724529 GCA_019455685.1 Philornis downsi
AAAAAAACGAAACCGGAAAAAATGCAGGCACACGCATAAAAAAACTTCTTAACCCTTTGCCCACAGAACATTTTAGAAGCAAACGCACAAGCAAAAAACGCATTGAAAACATGAATATTCACTTGTCAAATACAAAAGAATTCCAAAAAAAAAAGTTACCCAAAACTGAAAAAAATCATGCACACACACACACACCAGGACACACACTAAGGATTTCAGAGGACTATCAAACAACCACAATAACAAAATATGAACATTTGGGTTTTGAAAGCCCACACAACATCATCATGTTCCAGAAACAATCGACGTAATTCTCGCACATGGATGAAAACCCTTTCATAGACAGAAATTGCTGAAAACAAGAAAGAGCACAAAGATCGGAATAGCTTTAAACAAAATTTTATATTCTACTAAATCCACACAAAATGCAAATTAACGGAACAAGCGAACATAGAAAAAATTGTTTCCATAACAATGGAAAACCCTTTCAGCAACTTTGAATAAGCGGCAACAGAGTCGGTCGAAAAAAACCTCACAGTATAGTGAACAAGGGAGAGAGAGAGACTCACAAAAAAGGGTTGCGAACAAAAAAACGTCTATCCACAGGACATTAACAATTGATCCTGAAAATGACAACAGGCACAGTTTTTCAAAACGTCACAAAAATAACCAATTTAAAATAGGCTGCAATTATTGTTGCTAATATGTGTACCTAAGGCATAGTAAAAATTAATCCATAATTTTCCCAATAGATGGCTTTTGTAATCTGTATCTCGTGTTGTATAAGAGCGATGTGATTACGCTAGACAGCGTTAGAAAGATAAGATTTCATTCCCAAAAAAACATTCAGGAAAATTTGTAATTACTTACTCTGTGTTGTTTGAACGAGCTTTAAAGATGCGCAAATATACATCTTTATCTTCGATAACGGCGAAGACTCTGGCTGACTCTAAAACAACTATTCATACGGAATTTTTGTTCTACCAAATCCGTTCCGGTTTATTTTGATGCCAAAGATGCACCTCGTCGAAAATGTCGATAGAATAATGGACATCGTCAAGTCCGACCATCATGTAAGCGCTATTTCGATTGCCTACGAGTTAAATATTGCACAAATAGTCGTTTGAAAACACTCGAAGTACTTGGCTGGTTACAAAAAGAAGCCCGGTGTATAAATAACACGAGGATTAACACAAAAAGACCTCATTGATCGAATTCCCCTCTGCAATTTGCTATTAAATCGCAACAAAATCGAGCCATTTCTGCAGCGAATGGTGACTGGTCACATATGACGACGTTAAGTGAAAACGGTCGTGGTCAAAACGCGGTGAACCGGCGCAAACAGTGGCCAAGCCGGGATTGACAGTCAGAAAGGTTTTACTGAATGTCTGATAGAGAAGCTTGTGAAAATGGACTACATCAGCATTTTGCCTATAAAGACGACGATTTCCATGAAAGAGGCATAATGGAATTATCTTCAAAATGGCAACTAGCTATCGAACAAGACGGTGCATATTTCAATCTAACTATGCTAAATAAAACCTTCAATGTATAGCAATACAAATGGATTTCTTTCTGCTACACCTTATATTGTTATATAATAAATGTGTGCAAATAATTTAAAAAAAGAAGAGAATTGAGATCCCCAAATTATAACCAAAGCCATTTTTTTCAGTGTAGTCCTTAGATCAAAAACGTCATTCTACAGGGTTCGACCCATTATTCATCTACCTGATTGTGCTATGCCTGAGTTCAACTCTGCCTCACCAGTTAAGTTTGAAGAGCGTTTTGATTATCCAAAACATTAAAGGATTGACACATTTTTACATCATTAGCATACATTAACATACGAGTATGTACAAATGTTGAACAACCGAGGATAGCCCATTAATAAATAAAATGAAAATAACTGGACCAAGACGACTTCCCTATCCAAAATATTATTAATCACAAGACCGATTTCACCCACGTCTGGCGTTTGCCAAACGAGAGTTTCAGAACGAAAATGGAGCGCACTGCCACAACCTTTCTTGTACCTCCCATACAAATTGACCTATTTTCTGAAATTCAATCTACCCTATGCAACTTCTAATTAATAGGCTGTCGTAGCCTAGATTTCTGCCCATTGTATTGATTGGTAATTGACATGAGAAAACTCAAAATAAAGTCAAATACCAAAACCATTTACCATCTGGTGTCCCCAATGCAAATGACCAGTTTAACCTATACCTATACATTCTTAGACTCATATCTTTCAGAGCTTTTAGTAAACTAAGTTCCGAGGATGAGAATAAGAGGCATCACCACATCCTTCTAGAAATCAAAATTTACTTCACTCTTCTCGGAATTTATTTAAGCTTTTATCAATTGTATTTGCATTATAATGCTTGGCAAATTTGAAAAACATTACCTTCTCTGGTGGCTCCAATACAAATTAAATTTGTAAACTCTAAATTTTGTAAACTCTCACTTTTCATCCAATTGCACTAAATTCTAAAGAAATTAGCCCTCATCAGGATTTACTGCATTGCAAATGAAAATGAAGTGGGTTCCCACACCCCTTTGCAAATTGTCTAGTTTAGCACATATTCTTCAAGCAGATGACTTTAGAAAATTGTAGATTTGGTTCTTTTATTATGCTTTGACTCAGAGTAACCCATGAAAAGAGTATATCGTACATCCCCGCCGCTTGTGGCATCCGCACATATTCCAATACATCAGAAATTTCTCTACTTGTTTATTTTATACCGCAATTTGCATAAAATAGCAACATTGCAATGCGATACAGAGTAGAAGAATGTGGAATGGCTTGAGATAAGTTTCACGTTGCATCTTTAAACTGCAACTTGTCCTCTTTGTCTCCTTTCCTTCCAAAAAAGAAAATGCTTTACCGTTGGTTATAAAAGCTGCCTTTCTATACAATATATCCATATTTCTTTATTGATTTACTGGGAACCCCAAAGAAATTGCTAAGAGAACGAAAAAGATTCAGAAGTAAAAATTCGTAGTAATCAATACTTATAACAACACAATACTTTAGGTAAATATCGTTATAACAATTCCACAAGTACACAATACAGACCGAAAATTATTCCCCTGTTCTTTCCTATTCAGTCTTTAAGGTGGCTTTAAAAAATGTCAGGTGGCCAGAACCTCGACATCCTCTCCCACCAGCTACGTCTTTTATATTCATAAATTTTCTTGGCACATTAAAACTGTATTAACAGAAAAAATTGCATCCTTTACTGTCTTTCAGAAATTCTTAAAATGTTCAATATCCTAGATAATTTGTTTTAATATTTTGTAAATATTGATGAAATATAAATAGTTTTAACAATACTGACAAGTACAATAACTCTAAACCTAAATCCCTCAATTTTAATGGAAATTTTACCCTCATATTATTGATACCGCAACACTGTGCACAACTTTCAAATTCGAAATGCAAATTATAATATTCAAACAACATTTTTTATGACAAAGTCATGTACAGGCTGTTTTTTTTCTATTCTACGGCCAAAAAAAAGAGTTGAAAGCTGTACCCAGATCAACATGAGGGGTGACTGTTTTTTTTTTAGCTATCACAATTTTTTCTATTCCGCCACAGCATCCACGGCAATGAATCAAACACGCACAGAGTAAGTGCAGAATACAGCGAACTAAGAGAATAATAACCGAATGTCCTGACAACGTCACAAACTTCTAATTTGTTTATCAAGCACAGCCAAAAATGAACGCATACAAAAAATTACCCCCCTCAGATAGTATTTTTTATATTATTATATTCCCTGTACTCTGTGTTCACGTAACGCAACAAAGAGTTGCGAGTGAGGTCGGAAAAAAATGAGAGTCCTTGTGTGAGGCTGAGTTTGTGATTGCTTATGCAAAATAGGCAAAAGTGTCCTTTCTGTTCTCAAAGGGTTAGTTCACTTTATACTGCTGTACTAGCAGCTACCATACATTCTGTCAAATCGGTTTAATTTTGGCATATCATTAAAATCAGTTTTTAAGGATCACTTTTGTTTTTCTTTTTTTCTTTTTTTTTTTTTTTTTTTTGCAGTAGTGACACTTGAAAAATCTGTACGTTATTTGCTGACTGGGTTGCTCTTAATTTAACAATGAAATTTGAAATTTACGAAAAAAAACACTGAGCACTTTTGTTAATTAAAAACCAGAAAATCAAGACTATTAAAAGTCCAAGAGTCATGTCAAAGAGCATTGGAAACTATGCTGGAAGTCTTAGCTGTGGCGTTAGACAAAACAACTGGCGACTATCGAAATATCCACGAAGAAAGCAGACATCACCAAGCTGCGTATTCCAGAGGTAACCACCAACTACAGCAGCAAGCTTTCTCAATTAAAGAAACACAAATTCTATTTCATTTCATGGATGGGATATGGGAGTACTTCTCCCATTCAGTGAGCTTACTTACAGACTTTCTATTTTTTGACTCGCTGAAAGAGGCGTACAGTTTAACGACGAATTCAAGTAAGAAAAGTTTACTGGACTTTTCGATTGCTGGGCTATCTGTAGCCTTCGTCACCACACCCAGGTGGCTGCCGCTTAAACAAGCCACATCTCGGCTTGAATACACAATAGAGCGGGCGATAGTCCCTTGTGCGAACCATCGTGTCACGGTTCCTGTGACATACTTGCAACTTATTACTCATTCGATATCTACTGCCATAAAAATTGTACTGTGAGAAAAAACCGCGCTCAGACAACCCAGGTACTGGAAAAAAGTGGGAGACCATTTTTGAACAAAGAGCGAAAGGCCGAGCATAAAAGTAATGGAGGACAAGCCAAAAAGGTCCGATAAAAGTACAAATAAAGTTTGTGGTTCTGCATAAGTACAACAATGGAAATCTGGTCAATGCATAATGCACTGAGATTATGGAGAGAACAGTTCTATAAACTGTTATTTCCGGATCAGGGGACACAAGTGAAAAGATCACGCCAACCATCAACGATGTCACAAATCGCCTAGCACCAAGCCGAAACGAGATCATTGTACCAGTAATACTGTTTGAACACAATAAAGGATGCTGATGGTCTGCCGCAAAGTTATTTAAGGTCTGTGGAGATGAACTTGCAATGAACTTGCATCAGCTTCCAAACATGACTTCGTTCAATGAAAGCAAGCCTGATACCCTCCATTGTATTGTGTCTGATATGATTAGACCTTATCGTAGTGACTTTAGACCTGATAAATCTATAAGTTACCACATATAGTTACCCTTGAGAAATCACAAGAAAGATAGATACACATACATATATATTATACGCAGGAAAAGCATATCTTGCGGCCTACGGTTGAGGATGTGAACACTTCTGGTACCATCTTCATTTTCGTCGGTGATTATGTTGATCTCATTGGCCGAAAATAGTGAGATGCTGCTGCAGCCATCTCAGGCCTTGAGAAAGCATCATGAAAGCAGCTTGTCCAACAATGGAGCACCGTATCAACTCAATTTTCCAATACCTTATTAAAGAGCTATGTGACATATTGCGACATCTTGTTGAAATTAAAGATAAATTCATATTTCCACATTCAATACCCACAAGCCTTTACAGCATTTTCCAAAAAAAAAGGTTAAAGATGTGACCACGGAGAATTCTTACCAAGCTTCCATTCTCTGCGGAAGAAACAAATCACAATTTTGCAAACTTTTTTTATCAAGATATCTCAAGCAACCAGCATTTCACAATTAACATTGTTCTATGCAGAATTGCAATATTTCAGTTATAGCAATTGGGATTGGTTTACCTGATTGCGGTCTAATGGTCGCTGTCTTCTTATTCCACCTCCGTAAACGCGTTACTTATAACGAGCATTAACCGGCTTACGGTTGGCATCATTTGAGCACAAAGCAAACCCTGCAATATCCTTTCGTTAGAGCTACGTTTTCTTTCGTACTTCATCCAATTTGCCAACTTTATCAAATTTTAAAATTTAAGGAAAACAACATCGAGGAAAGGACTAGGCAGAAACAAATTGTTTCAAATTTTTGGCCAATTAGTGAAGCAAACCCTTGTTTTGAAGGACAAGTTGAAATTTTTGGAATGTAACCATGTATGTTCTGCCAAAATAGTATTGGAAATTAGTCAATAAATAATCATTGCAGTATAATATGCTTTTCCAAACCAAACAAATTCCGTTTTATTGACGAAAACGGGTGCTAGTTTGGGATATATTTTGAAATTTTGTCCAAAAATTCCTTAGCACTGATAGTCATGTGTGAAGGTAAGTTATCCAGGTGCAAAATCCACAAATCTTTTTCCACAAATCTGGCCTTTTTTGCGAATTTGATCTCTCAGATGCCGCACAATAGTCAGATAATATTCTTTGTTTGTCCTTTGACTTTCTGACAAGAATTCCTAGTGCATAACAATGGAAACACTCAATCTTCCCATGACTTTGGCGAAGCTTTTTGATTGGTTTGCATATAAAACTCGTAAACGCATATCGCTCCACAATTTGTAATGCATGTCATGAATGTGAAGTTGAAATTGATTCATTCTAGCATGTCTTTATCGACTTTTATCCGATTCTGGAAAAATTCCAATCATTCGGAACCAGTCGGACAGCAACGCGTTGCATACCCAAACAATTGTATAAAATGGTAGGAGTTGGACCATATCATTCTTTCTCAAACTTAAATAACGATTTTCAGCCACCAATTCCTTCACTTTACACAAATTAACTTCAATCGAAGACGTTAACGGCAGGCTTGAGCGAAACAAATCTCGATCGCTTTTAAACGCACTGTGGTTTTGATAAAGTCGATTCTGTATCATTTTCAGAAGAATTTCTATTTGTAATACAACATTCAAGACAAATTCTTTGTTCAATATTTTCATCCATTGTAAAAATCACACAACACGCTTGAGATTAAGATACTGAATGACAGCTCGAGATCAAACTCCGCTACAGTTTAGAGCACAGCTGCGCCGACGCCAAAGAGAATTTTGACAATCGCTTTAAGCGGACTTTTTATACATTAGCGATCGACTGAAAGCAGAAATACAGGCTGTATATTTGACCTCGCCTACTCAATCTGTGCATTCCAAATTACAAAACATATCCCATTGGTGGCAAAAAATTTCTATTCCACGCATACACGCATACACACGTATGTTCACGTTTATGTATAGGTACAATATTACAATGCGCAATATCCATCCACTCCAGGACGCATCCTGTAGCACATTTCCCTACTATGAGACGTTTCAGATTATTAGTAGATATTGAATATATCCAGCAATGTGCAAATGGTAAATATTAATTTGACTAAATCCGTGCCGCCAGATTGTCCAAATATTACAAATTTCCATGTCCCTCTATTGTGTAAGTACGACCATACGAGTAAGAAACAAAAAGAAAAAAAATGTTTTCCAATTTTGTATTTTCCTAGCAAAGAAATGAAAAGTAGAATTTCTTATGATCTAAGATAATCCTTTTTCGTTAACTCCGATGCAATGTGCAAAAGAGTATTGCTTTGAATATTGGAAAGAGAGAAAGAAAGAGAGAGGTGCAGTAACAGTACAAAGAAAGGATAATTAGAATGTCCGTCTTATTGTACGCTTGTCTGCTTTTAGAATTGAAACTGACCCTTTTATATTAATACCTTTGAAATTGACGCTATGCAGATGATATCTTCAGGCAGCTCTTATTTTATTTCATTTTCCAATTTTCTAAACTGTTTTTGTTTGTTTGTCTTTCTCTTAAGATGAACTAATTTTGCATGCATGTGTTTTGGGAGATTAGTCGAAAATCAATTATCCCTTCTTTCTTTCCAGTCTCCGGGAACCCTTTTGTTCTTAGCATATTGCAGTACACATTTTTGTGCTTTTGAAAATTCGCAGTGAACCCATTTTTCGAAAATTCACATACAATTTCACGATTTTTATGGCGAATTTCTTTCCGATAGCAAAGATCTACGATAATTTAGTACAGGGATGAATTTTGTTACATTAGGAAACTCATCAATTATGTTTTATTCATTTATTTGAAAAATAAAACATATTTATTAAGACTTTTTAACAGTTTTTAAAAATAATTGAATTTAAATTATCTCAATTCTCCTTGACCTATGCGTGACTTCGTTGTTCATTACTGTTTGGATGATTGCATCAATTGTATTAGGTGCGCAATTAAGTTCCCGCTATTTGCTAATAGATGGCGTCAGCTGTATGTGCTAGATTCTGTCATAACCTAAACGGCATGAGCCAAGCTTAGGCTTTTGGTAAACATACCGCCTCGACACAATAGTGATTTTCTTTCGGTATCATATGATTTTGTGCCAAATAATCGTCATATGCGGAAAATATTGATTTTCTTCTTCAATCGAAGAAAACGGCAGCTGAACCTCATCGAGAGCTTCAAAACGTATACGGAGATGCTGTTTTGAGTGAAACAACGTTTCGCGATTGGTTTCGTCGCTTTAAAGACGGTGATTTTGATGTTGACAACCTTTCGCGTAAAGGAAGACGAAAAACCTTCAAAGACACTGAATTGACGGCATTGCTTGATGGAGATCCGCGTTAAATGGAATTAAAGCTTACTTACATATGTATTAGAAGTTACCAGCCAAGCCATTTCCAGGCGATTTCATGCGTTAGGAATGATTCAAAAGCAAGGAACTTGAGTTCCTTATGAGTTGAAGGCAAGTGACGTTGAGCGTCGTTTTTTCACCAATGAACAACTGCTTCAGCGAAAAAAAAGAAGGGCTTTCTTCATCGTATTGTAAGGATGATGGAAAATGGATTCATTACAGCAATCCAAAGAAAATAAAGTCATGGAGGCTGCCTGGTCATATGTACTTGGTGAGACCAGGTCAGTATTATTTATTATGAGCTGCTGAAACCATCACTGGGAATCGGTATCGATTCCAATTAATACGATTGAGCCGAGCTCTGCGGAGAGCCACGCAAAAGTGATTTATCGACGTCAAAGAATGGTTTGAGCGTCAAAAGATGAACAGTTTTGCCGTGATGGAATTCGAGCTTTGCCAGAAAGATGGGAAAAAGTAGTAGCTAGCGATAGCCAATACTTTCAATGGATCATTTGCAAACATATTTTCATAACAAAGTTGCATTTTTATAATAGCGAGAACTTAGTTGCGTACCGTAGTTTAAATGCATTGTTTTAAAACCTACACATAAGGTATAGTAAATTGTCTATTTTTGCATGACATTAGAGGCATTATTTAGCATAGTTGAAACCACGACCGGTTTCGACTGATGTTGTTGTCAGTGACCAATTTTTCATCATCAGTTGTCATTCGCTTCAGAAAGGTGTCGACTTTGTTGCGATTTGTAATAGCATCGACTCGCAAATGGAAATTCGGTCCAAGGGTTTTTTTCATATTAACTCCTTTGGGAGATGATTCCAAACGACTTTTTGAGCAATATTTAGTTAATAAGCAATCAAAACAATGCTTACTTGACAATGTGACTTGACGATTTCCATTATTGCGTCGACATTTTCGACAATTGGACCTCCAGAAAGCAGCGCATCTTTGATATCAAAATTACTTAAACCTTTCAAACAGCTTTTCTCATAATTATCTCCAAAATTATGTTAAATAGGTCGCAATATGGACTTTCGTTATATCTAAATCCTTGTTTGACTAGCTACGATTTTTGCCTACCTTTACTGAAGACTAGCCGGCGGTGGCCGACATCCTCCAAAGACGTGCAAGCTTTTAAGGTACACCAGACACAATTTTGCCTATAGTCGGCGGAGGACGATACCACCACACTAACAAGGTCATCTTAGAGACCACGTTCAAGTGAACATCGTTACAGAATTTCAAAGGATTATATCTATAGGTTAAACATTTGTCATAGGTTTGTTAGGTTTTTAGGTTATTATTTGCAAAAGCGGCACATACTGTAGGCATACGCCGCTGGAATTGCATAATGCCAAATACTTATAATAATTTTACCGAGAAATGGTAACTTAAAAACTTTTCCTATCACTCTCTCCCATTCCACCAACTGTAATGCCCTATTACCCAACAACTTTTGGCACCATATATGCGCCATGTCCACGTTACCACAAACGAGACATGTAATGCTATTACAGCATGTACGGGTTACCCATGAAATGGGTCACAGAACTAAGCTACCGGAACGGAACACGCGACAGCGATTATTAATGGTGATGGGAGCCATCAGCAGTAGCGGCGCAACAAACGAACCGCATTCATACGTGGTGGCTGAACAATTCAAGTCAATAAAATGTCAAACAAAACAACACAAATGATAACATTTTAAAGTGAAACAAATAAAAGCCATCAAAAGTGAAATGAAAACACAGAGAAACAGAACAACGACATCCTTTATACTCATCCTTATCCTCATCCTAATGTCACACATATGGCATACATACATACATACGTATGAAGATGTAACCCATTCCTTGTAAAAAAAAACTTGTAAAAAAAGGAGTTTGTAAATGTGTCTCAATAAACGAAAAACAAACATTACAAAATGCGACAACGTCATATCCATTGACGTCGGATATGTCTAACACATATCCTTTGGCAAATAAGCGAGAAAACCCCCCAAGCAAACCCCTTTTTTCTGCTTTAGCGATTGTCTAAGGAAGAAAATATTGTTACTGCTGCTAAATAGTGTGTGTTTAGAGAGGCGCAACAAGCTAGCGACATCTTGCAGCCCAGCCGATACATGTCAGAGATGGCAAACGTGTTCACAAAAGACAGACAAAAGTACAATGTAATTTCTTAACAGACCACAGTATGAAATAGAAGGAAATTAATAACAAATGCTATGGAGTTCCATTTGCAGGGGTCAAGGTCAAATCCTGTAATTTGGAAAAATTTGATTTTTTATTTAAAAACTAAGGCAAAAGTAAAATTATCAAGTAAAGCTAAAGTATCAAGTAAGGTAAAAAGGTGTGAAGGCTACACGAATGTGGATGATGGCATGGCTTCATATAATTTTTGCTATGTTAGACTTTCAAAGGCAGTTTTCTGTTTCTTGGCTCTTTTAAAGGGTTTGACGAGGTGTGAATATCTGGTTAATTGTGGGTTTGTTAGGTCTAGAACAGCGCTAATAACATGCAATCAGATAAATCAGAGTAGGCTCTACTCAATCACAGGTCACACTCGACAGAGCCTTATTAGCGATAGATAAACTTCTGAGGACGCGGTGATTTGTATGGACGGTAGGACGTAACAGCTAAATCGTTTTTAGGTGTTGACGCACGCTGATTATCAACTCAATGCTACTGGTCTTAAACGGCTCTGCCGACAGATTTCCAGCAGATGCAGCTTTGTCGATCTTAGGTCGTTATACTACTATTCTGATCTCGTTTTGGCTTGGGTGCAGACAAATCTATGCCATCTTAAGGAATTGGCTTGATTTCTTCGCTTTTATCGGCATCCGAAACTATCTGCGTAGTTTGCACAACAATCTGCATGTCTGTGACCAGATTTCCATCACCTTCCTTAAAATAGGCCTGTTGTATAACCTGTGCTGTGAATCTTTTGATACAATTTTTGAGATCTACCTTTATACCAGTTTTTCTGGAGTTTCTGAATATTAATTTGTTTAGAAATTTTTGTTGGAGCTCCACCATAACCGGTCTGGCTATGTGTGCAGTTCCTTCATCTTGCTGGAATCATGTGCTGTTGACATGGATACGTCTTCGGCGCAGTTCTGGGTAAAAAAAAACTCCTTCAACACCTTTAAACTACGGTCCCCATTGACAGTTGAAAGTTGACAGTAGAACGATTCGTGCGCTGCTCTGTACTTAGCCCTTCAAAATTAAATTCACTTTTCCATGCTACCAAATGCGGAGAGCCAACAAAAATTTGATACATTACATTATAAATTGCAGAAAATGTACTAATCTTTCTACTCATCTTTACAACCCTGAGCCAAAGAGAGTTTTCTACACTCATCCACGTTCAAATATGCTTACATCACGCATACATTCACATGTGATGTGCTTAACGTGTCCGTTATTGATTCTACGCATTGAAAGGGGTAAACGCAGTCTACGTGATGTGTTTAAGAGTGTGTTTCCTTTCACATCCTTTTTTTCCATATCGATTTGCTAATAGCGCATAATCAATGCCATGTATTCCTAAATGTTTTTTGTGATTGTTTTTCTATTGTTTGTTATGAAAGTTTTGTTAGATGTTGTCACATTACAGAAGTAACGTCTGTGTAAAATTTCTAGCAATTGGCATTTGAATCGGTTGGTACTCTTTGTCACAAAAACACTTAGCGCTTACCGAGACAGTGGTTAGCCAAAGTGATTCTGTTTTGAAATTAAATAGTCACATATTGATCATTTGATTGATAAATTTAATACTGATTAAATATACAGCCAAAAGGGTGCTATAGAAACTGGAGGACATTTAATAAAACAACTACGAATATATAAAGAAGAAGTCAACTGTGAGGGCGGGGTGCAAAGGACTATCCATAATAATAAATTAGATATTTGTAAGAGAAACTGTCAACTATGAATAAACTGTCGATATGATAATAAATTTATTATTTTTGCATGATATTGACATTTTTTAGCATAGTTTATGCCAAATACGCGCCGTTTTGTTCGGCAATTTGTTGTCATTTTGAGGGCAATTTCATTATGCCCCTCTAATAGAGGACCTCATCCCTGTTGGCCAAACACTGGGATGATTTTTCATTCGCAATAGACAGAAACAAGTGGTAATCATTTGGTGCTATGTTCGGACTGTAAGTTGGATGCGCAAAAACCTCCCAACTATTCTTCCAAAATTCTGTTGATGTTTGTGGCCTAGCATTGTCCCGATGGAACGCAGTTACTATCCCATCGGTCTAAGCGGACCATTTCTGGACGATTGCGTGCTTCAGATAGTCCAATTGTTGACAGTACAGGTACGAATTTAGACTTTGACAATAAGGTAGCAGCATATAGTTAATGATTCCCTCTAATCCCATCAAATTTACAGCAAATTCTAGATTTGCCACAATTTGCGGCAAAAAGTTTGGTTTAACCACAACTTTTTCACTGGACGTTGTTGGAAGTGACCCGCTTTTTCTGATCAATTACAATACACTTCAGAAATTTGTCGATTTTTTGCGATTTAGCAGAGATGCGCAGATTTTAATTCGGTACATAAGGTCTTTATTTGTTTTTCTCGTGTAGTACCCACATAAAGAGCTTCTTTTTGGATCCAACCTTATTCAGGTGGTTCTAAATAGTATTTTCATGTGATGTTTATCTCTTGAACATTCGGGACTGTGTAACGCGGCGGTCAGATTTGACGATTTTCTTTTTTTTTATTGTCATTCCTGATAATTAACTTTCAAGAGCGTGATAGATCTTTGATATCAAAATTAGTGGAAAGAATCCACGGTGCCAAAATTGAATATAAATGCATGTTATAGTATGAGGACCACAAACATTATTCAAACTTGTAGCCTTTATTAAACGTTTTCGCTTTTATCGAAGAAAAACAGTAAAATGTGGTGTATTTTCTCGTTATTGTTGGCCTTGATGCGCTCTTAAGCAATACTGAGTGAAAAAATCACAAAACTATTTGAGCAGTTTTTTGAGCACGAAATCTTATCCTTCTAACGCCATCTAACGTAACCTTATCACACTTATACAACGAAGGATACAGATTACTAAAGAGTTCTATTGGAATAATAATGCATTTCTTTTTACTATACCTTAAATGTAATATGCATATATTTTTAGAAATGTCAGATATCTGATCAACATTATAGGAAGACTAAATAAATCGGCATGCATGAGAATAAAGCATTTTTGATACGCCCACTTGACTGACGATTAGTAGGTATATCGTACATGAAACTGAAGGTCACAAAAGTTGCTTGTGACCCACTTT
Source organism: Philornis downsi (assembly GCA_019455685.1). Classification (NCBI taxonomy): domain Eukaryota; kingdom Metazoa; phylum Arthropoda; class Insecta; order Diptera; family Muscidae; genus Philornis; species Philornis downsi. The sequence goes on from JAHXMU010000017.1 coordinate 1,708,695, forward strand.
TTATGGCATCAAGTTATAGTAAAAATATATTTAAGAGGATATACCTATGTATTATAAGTGCGTAGGGGACATTTTTAGCACACCATTACATAATTTACCTATACAAAGTCAATAAGAGCAGCATCGCATGATGGTTCTTATCAGTTTCACATCTAGTGCACATCTAGTCTCACCCACTTAATCAGCTGGCTGGTTCCGCCCTATCGGAACATGGTAAAATGCGACTGTCCGCTTTCTTTCCCTACCGAATGGAATATTTAGTTCATTCATATCTTTCTCCGAATAACAACCTGAACCGGCAAAGCCAAACATAGTTGTGGTCTAATTTGCCGCAGAAATAGCTATAACGTTGGAATAGATACAACCTTGTAGGAACTTGTTCTCTAATGTCAAACAAAAAAAACAGATTCCCCCACATTCCTTGGATTGGAATATGGGAGAATTTCTCTGTCAAACAAATAGAGTTTCTCGCAAGCAAAGAACTTGCGCTCATTATATGCTTAGACTCACTAAACAGATTAACGATGATTCCGAAGAGAAAGATTTTATGATCGTATGGGGGCTCAAACCCACGATATTCTATCTTACCACGGCCAGCTTACCAATGTCACCCTGTGTACTTTGAAAATGTAAACATCCAGATTTCGGAATGCGTAACAGATCTTTCAAATCCAATGGAATAATTGGATGCACGATCATGTCTACAATAATTCACCTGATAGAACACAATAGCACCTATCGGTGTAAGGGAAAATTATTTTTAATAAAACATGAAGATTGTTCATTCATAGAAATTAAAGAATATCTGGAATTGTAGGATGCTACTAATTAAAAGGTGTGTGGCTTTTCATAACATAATCGTCCTCTAATGTACTCCCTAGGAGTATCTTGACTAACCTTTGCATTGGCATTGACATTTCGACATCACCCCCAGAAGATGAAAGTAGATGTTATTTTATACGGGGGGAAATGTAATATACAGAAGGAGGGAAGTTTAAAATACCAAATATCTTTTGACCAAATGTGCTTCATGGCGTCCTAAGACTATCGTACGATATCCGCATGTCCAGCTGGCTGGTTGGCTGATAAATCTCTTTGAAACTAGTATTTCAATAATAACTAATACATTCTGATGCCTCCCATAGAAAATTTTCCGAAATTTATTTTTTTCCCTGTAGCTCCACTTGTTAAAATTTGGAAAAAAGGACAAACTAACCAAGCCTTTCTAGTACCTCCCATACATATAACCAATTTAATCCTTCTTATCCTAGCTGCATATCTTTATAACTTGGAAGAAGTTGTACAGAATTCAGTTAAGTTTTGCACACACCATGCGATTGATAAGTTTAGTTCTGAGAATGATAATTGATGGCACTGTTACTGTCTCTTCTGGTACCTCCCATAAAAATTGTCTGATTTGTCGACACTTTTTCAACAATCTCTAATCCGTTGACTGCAGAGACCTAAGTTTTTGTCAATTGTATTACATTATAATGTTTAGTGAATTTGGAAAAAATTGAAGGATAACCGAGCCCTTTCTTATCGGTCGTTAATATTTCTCGGTTCACATCATCCATTCAATAACACCAAATTCAATATAATTTAGCGAGCATCGAGCGTTTTGCAAACATAGATATGGCAATAAAAATTAACTATATTGCCAGGCCCCTAATTGGCCGAATTAGCAAGTATTAATGGTTCGTTTCCCTATAGTTTTTAAATGGAATATAGCAGAAAATTAAATTATAGTCTCTAACAAAGAAAAAAAAAAAACAGCGGTTTAGCACATTCCGAAAACTGGAAGACCGACACTTTTGCAGCAAGGAAGTTAGGATAATTTCTGTACTGGTCCAAAACAATTGCTATGTAAATATTCCAACAATTTTCGGGAGGTAGGTAATATTTCAAATTTTTTATTATGCCATCTGTTGGATATTTATGTGGCTTTTTTACAAAAAGTTTGCATCTCCAAAAAGGTTTTATTTTTTAATTGACATTTTGACTAAAAATAAGTTTCATTCATTTAGTTGATTTAATGCCTTAGAACTCTGTTAAAAATTACTACTTTGAAATATGTTTTTCCCACTCGTCATTGAGTTTACACAGATATTTCTGATTCTGAAATCCATCAAACAACTCAACATTCATTCATGCAAAAATTGATAAATAGAAGCGGAAACTAAAACATAAAGCAATTAAAAATTTCCATTTCATTCAACTGGAAAGAAATTCTCTTGCCTCAGATTTGGCAAGATATTACAGAAGACGAGTTAGTTATATTTCGAGAAGAATCTTGCTTAATGCCTACTCCACCTTTCCACGCGCAAAACATTTTCCTACATCAATTTGAAATATTTAATCAATACTTGAGCTATTGGAAGTGTGCTGACTCTGGTTGGTTGCCCGCACTTCATTTACAAATGATGTTTTCTTTTGAAAATGAAGAGAAATAAAAGGAATTCCCTCTTTTGAGAGCAAACTCATTAATTTATATCATATTCCTCTTTTGCTATAATTTCAATATTATCACCTAAGAAACTTTACAACCCAAAAGCCAGAGTGGTGTGGACTGAGGTCGCTTCTGACTCTTTTCTGCTTTTCTGGGGGCGATTAAGGTTTTTTGAGCTGCTCCCCCATCATTTATTGAAATGCTGTCAATTGCAATTATTGCTGCCCTAAGCAAAGTTAAGGATTTATTTTTGGTCCTGTTGTTTCGGCCCAACCAGGCGGCCGATAATCACACTCACTTCCTCATGCTCATGTAGCATCACCATTATTTATATAGCTATCCCGGCGTCACCATCATCTTCAGAAACTCTCTTCCCCCTTACTCTCCTTACGGTGCTGTTCAATTTACGGCACCATCAGTATGCGTGAAGGATGTACTTGCGTGTGTGAGTGTGTTTATAATTCGTAGAAATTTTGCGGTTTTTTTTTATTATTTGTTTCTACTTTTGTTGCAATAAAGTGATGGAGATACGATAGCGATTCGAATATAATGTATAATTAAATATACGCCTAAAACACAGGCTAAAGCAGTGAAATTTTTGAACTACCATCAACACTCTTTTTCTTGGAGTTTTCCCAAAAGAAGGCCAAAAGGGTATCCTTACGAAATGATAGAAACATTGGTCTAAAGTGTGTGGGACTTCTTCATTTCATATTTCTTAACTGAGACCATATTTCTTGTGGTTTGTGGCGTTCGAAAGATCTATTTTGACGTACGTACTCGTATTAATTTGTAAGCAATAGAGGTTAACTAATTGCGCATTTTATATGTTTCAAATTGCACCAACCGACCGTGGCGTGACGGTTAGCATCGTGCGTCAGTCACCTCAATACCTCGATTGTCTGACGCGTGATCAACAAGTCTCGTAAATGTTTCTGTGACGTTCAGAACCACCGCTGAAGTGTAGGTTCCGTTTGAGTGAAACTAAAAATAGAATGTGTGTAAGCTTACTAAATGTGGGAAGTTCTCCCATATCGCATTCATGGGAAAGAAAGGAATTTATTTTTTTTTAAGTTTCACCAACATCAACACCTAACGAATTTTAAAATGGCCAAAGCGCATAAAAGAATCGTATACGAATATTTGTATTACATTTTAAAATACGTGATATTTACAACAACGGGAAAGAGCAAAGTAGGACAGGTGCACAGCTAGACGCGTGACTATAAAATACCGCACACCACTGTATTGAAAATAGACCAGTTAGAGACATCAGAAAGTAACCAAGTATTTCACATTCATATTGTTCCATTAATGAAAGTTCGACAGAATGAAAATAAACCCAACATATGAGAGATACATGATGCCGAAAGACCAATTTTTTCAAAAAGCTGGTTTATTGATTTGTTAGGAATTGATTTTGATATTGAATTAATATTTTTACGATAATTCTACCAGCAATTTCTCAGCTTTCAATATTTTATTTAATTATAATTTAGGCCGGTGATAGCGATTTTATAAACTTAAAACTTATGTACGGTCTCTGTATTTCAGAATGTAATACAAAGAAATTTAGCACTACTAATATATGCTTATGGTTTATTTCGAGTCACTCTAATTTTGTAAATTTTGTAAATGAAACTTTATATAGACAGAATACTGCAAATAGCGATTTTCTGATTTCAAAACTACAACAATTCCTCCGAGTTGATTCTGGTTCTAGAGATATCTCAGAGAAACTTAGACAAAATAAAATAATAATAAAATTTCAGGTTTTGAAATATATTTTAAACTAAAACCAACAGATATAACTACAGCCGAGGTGGCCGAACGAGCGGGCAAAGGCGACATCACTAAAGAGTGATTTCAACAGCAACGAAGCACATCTAATGGAAGTGCCAAATTTCAACGACCACTGCGGCAAAATCTTTTTCAAATTTTTCAAGCAATTGCCCACTAATTTTTCCAACTAGTTAGCTAACTATAAATAGTAAGTAACAATTAGTATTGCAGCCTCTCTCACATATGTGCTAATTAAATCTCATATGATATTAAAATCATAATTCAAACTTTATATTGGTTTATACAATAAAATATGAAGGTTCGGAATGAGTACCAAATATAGACATATTACTTCAATTTGCAACACGAGATATGTTCTTTTTTGACAAGATTTTAATATGGATATTTTAAGTACATTCAGCTTCTTCCTCGTATTGTCATTTAAAATTTTTCGAAATCAGCTATTTTCTGAAATTTATACAGTGAATGGCTACTGCACTGTACTACAGTCCAACGGCTACTACTGTAAAATATTTTTCAACTTGTTCAAATATTTTTCTAATAATTTTTCAGAACTCATAAAAAACCATTACAAAAATTTCAGTCAGGTCAACTGACTATTGAGATGATGCAAAAATGCTGCATTCTTATCAACAGATGCTCTAAATCGATGCATTACAAGAAGTTAAATTATAACTTTCTGAACTTACTTATTGCGTCCTACTGCCTATCGCTTAGAAATTGTTGGAAACCATTGCTTTTTCTCAAATCGGCTAATTTATACGTAAAATATCCTAAGAAGGCTATTAATAATTCAGATCATTTTAATCCGCAGAACTAAGTTTACTAAAAGTCTGATGATTGACAACTTATACTGAATTTTAATTGAATGAAAAATCTAGGACTATGTGGGATAAATTAAGCAATTTGCTTAAGAGGTATCAAAAAGAGCCTAATTGCCTGGTCGATTTTTCATACTTTAGCAAGCATTAAAAAATAACACTATTGGCAAAGTTTAAGTTACTACAATATGTGAATTAAGGAATGCGGTGGAAAAAATATATTCCGATAAATATATGTAGATCTATGTGTATGAGAATTACCAGAAAAGAAGTAGAAATATGAATATGACGATATGAATCAAAGAATATATAGAAGTAATCGTTTATTTATATGGGAGGCAGTGGAAGGAGCGTGGTCGACCTATCTCAACTTTTACCTCCAACCTGCTAGCTAGAAATTACAGAGGAAAGATTGTATTTCGGAAACTTGTCCATTTGGTATAAGAGGCATTAGAAATAATGTGCATCGCATCTCCATTTTCATTCATTTCATAGAATTATGTATTGCAAACGCTTATAGTGTGCCAAATTTGATTTAATTTAGTTAAAAAATATTTTGTACTTTGAATGCTTAACTCTGTATGTTATATTTGTTGCCTTATCAAATGGGCGAAAGTATAAAAATGAGATATGTAGGGACAAATCAGTACATTTGACTATAATTTCAGTAATATATTTTTTTCATATGCTTTTTGCTCATTATGTGAGCATCCATGGATGCCATACGTGGTATTTTGTGCTTACCGTAAATCTTGAAACATTCCAGTTATCTTACCCTATCGATTGCCTTTATTTGTGTTTTGTTTTCACCAAAAAAAAAAATTGTACGTAATACACATATCAACAACAAATTAGTAGGCTTCAAAAACATTTTCATTTGTAATTTCAATACTTTGCTGGGCAGGCAACTTACAAGGCTGTGCAACCTGAAGTTTCCGGATTTAATTATTAATCAAGCCAAAATCACTACCCAAACAAAGCAAATAATGATTCCAAGAGCAACTGTATTCGCACTCATTGCCTTTATATATTACGATTAATTAATGATCCCAACTGTCCTGCCAAACTTAATGTTGTTACTAATTTCGTCTTCGTCGTTATTTTGGTTGTTGTTGTTGTTGTCATTGTTATTATCGGTGTTTTTCTAATTTTTCGCAAGCCCAGTAGAAGATGAACTCTTAATGCTTTTGTTTTAACCTAAACAGCAACTTAAATCCGTTTGGTGGTTAAGTAAACGATTTCCGTTTCCGCATTCTATATTTAATTTATTTGTTCATGTATTGGAATATCCATCGCAGGCATATGAGTATCATCCTAATCGACGAATTTGTAAATTGCTAAGAATTTTGAAAGGGGAGCTTGAGATATTTATAATCGTTAAGGATCAATTTAGGAGTAATTTCAGATAGCACACGTGCTGGGTGCACAACTGTGTTGGAATGACTCGTGTGAAAGACCATTGTACAAGTTGTCTAAACAGTGTTTAATTTTGATATACATATTCTAAAGACACTATGACAGGGTTGCTTGAAAATTTTTCCCCTTCAGCCAAGTTAAACGAATTGTAGCTTTTACGCCTTCACCCGAAGGAGTGGAGGAGTTTAATACGGCCAAAAATTTAGCATCCAGAAGAAAGCATTTAAAGTACAAACTATATTTTGACCAAATTCCTTTAAAGACTTTCTAATGCGATTAAGCGTTTTCCGCTTGTCTGCCTAGCTGGTAGACACGATCATTTTCGTAAATCTTTATGAAACCTTCTAAAACTTGGCACAGCCTAATATTTTGGCAATTCGTACCCGGGTATTATGTTTTTCCCTGTAACTCCAAATTTGTTCAACACAGAACAATTGAACTGCTGAAAAGCCCTTCATACAAGTGGCCGATTTAACCTATATGTTCTTAGGTTCGATGCACTCAATTCACTCAATTTTGGTATACTCGTACATTAAATGTTTGTCAAACTAGAGCCTGAGAACGAAAATGGGCGACTTTGCCATACTCTTTCCCCCACCTCCCATACAAATTTGTCAATCTTTCCCCTGTAGTTTCTAATTAGCAGAATGCAGTTTATTGCGTTTATTTCTGATGCTTGGTAAATTATTATTGTAATTATGAGGCCATACATTTTTAGCTCTATATATGTAAAGAAATTGTATGGGATTCAGTCACATTTGGAACACGCTATGAAATTGATAAAGTAAGTCCTGATAGTGAAAATAGACAACCCTACGTCGCTCCTTTTTGTACTTCCATATAAATTGACCGAAATTTATTTTATGAATGTAATCTCTAATTCATTGATTGTGGCAACCTCATTTTTTTTTTTCTTTTTGTTATGTTATGACACTACTAAAATTTGGAGATGTCGAAACGTAACAAATTACCTTAATTAACCTACATATTCCCAGGGTCACATTTACCTTTAATTCATTTTTATTTAGCGCGCATGACTCGCTTAGTAAACTTAGTTATGTGAAAGAAAACGCACTGTACAGCCAGACCTGTTCACGTTTGCTCAATTTGCAAAAAATCAATCGTCTATTTGTTATTTCCAAATCAATTCAGATAATTTTTTTTGATAAGAACATAGCGATTTACCAAACCCCTTTTGTCGATTGTCACATTTTCGTAACAATGCAAAAAAAGGTTGGTTGAAGTTATATGCAAATCAGTTCACCTGATGGAAATCTCCGCGCTAAATAAAATAAAATATCATCAAAACAGGGCATCTGCATTTTATATTAATTAAGATTTAAAGCTTTCAGTGAATTAAGCCGCTCATTTGCTGTTTTTAGTGAGTTGAGTTTTATACCCATGTAGAACCCTTAATTAGAATGAATTTCGGGTACACTCTTTTGTTAATATACATATATAATCGTATAATGTTTCATTCATGGCGCTAGAGAGCCATATCTGAAGTAATCATTCATGAGAGCTTAACTAAATGGTCATCTCTTTCACTTCCCTATAATATCCGAGAATATATCGCTCTCTTTTCTTCTTTCTATATTTCCAAATTTAAATACTTGTTATCTTACAATCCCTACGCACGGATGACCATTTTTTCACAATTGGTGGTTGTCCACTTACTCATCCTGCCCTGAAACTTAACCCTTTTATTATTTGTCCTTAAAACAACAACCCCTTTTTTCCAGTAAAACTAATATCCGATTCGACACCACAACAATGGGAACCTCTACGGAAGAAAAAAAACGGGCTTTACAGGCTTTCATCTTTAAAAGCGCATGCGAAGGTTTTACACAGGAAATTCTTGTGTCAACCCTTTAGCCGACTCAGTTTTGTGGGAACTTTTACCCTCATTTATCACCAATTTTTTTATGTGGCAATATAGTCATTTACAGTGGAACACTTGAATTAGCTGCTGCTCAACCCTTTCGATATGGCAGGCGCTTTAACCAGAGGATGCATTTCAGGGATTTTTTACTTAGGGATTTTTTGTTTAATATAATTTTTGTTCTGACTATAAATATATCTTATTATGTTTTTTACTCCAAACTAACAAGAAAACCTTTCTTCATATTCACTTGCAACATATTGCACATTTCACCGCAACCGCAGCAGAAAATGAATGAATGCTGTATGATATGATGGCGCTTCAAATTGTAGTGACCGCTTTTATAACGAAAAGTCATGCATATCTTTAAGAAGAAAAGGCTGTTCTATCAGAAGGTCCTAAGAGACAACAGTAGAAATCTCTTTACGGAAATGCTGAGCGTGACACAAGCAATGTATGGAGAGCAGTTGCTAAACGTATTGTTTTATTATGCTGGGAAAAATGTGAAAAACTCGACCAAATAACCAAACCCTCTTTGATACCTCCCACATAAACTACTTTATCTAACCCATTTATTCCTAGGTTCGTATTTTTCGTTCAATTGCCCTATATTCAGTATAATTTAGCACGCATCAGACATTTAGAACTATGAATGAAAATAGACCGTTTGCCACGCTCCTTAGTGGCACCTCTACTATGGTGCTTCAATCCAGAGTATTTTTTGAAAAGAATCTAGCAATTTCTTCGAGCACCACTTAAAGTTTTGAAGTAACGTGAACTGATTTTGGGTGAAGGTATACATATGTGAATCAGTATGCATGACTAAAATTTCTTTACTGGTTTGTAGGATATGAATATAGGAATACATAGAAGGAAGAGAAGAGCAATGCAGTCGATTTTCATTTTCAGAACAAAGTTTGGTAAACGGCTGGTGATCGCTAATTTATGCCGAATTTAGTGCAACTGTAAGAGAAATGTGAGCCTAGGAATACGAATACAAGCAAGTGAGTTAAATGAAATAATTTGGGTGGGAGGTACCAGCAATATAGTTGTTATCTCGTCTATTCCTTTTTTTTAATTGTGGCAAACACTATAAAATATTATAAATTATAAAAAGACAAAAGTGCAGGTAACTGCAACCTGAAAAAACAAATCCCTTTCCCTCACGAATGGGATTTGCGAAAGCTTCGAACATTCAGTGGAGTTACGCGCATTCTATGCTCAAAAAGTTCGTCAGACACATTGACGTTTATGCCGCTCAAAGTAAAATTTGTTTGTTGTGTCGAGGCTCATCAAAAAACATACAGATATAGCTGGAAGAAGCTGCATGACATATACTTCTTGAAACAATTAGAAATATGAAATCAAGACTTATTTCATAGGCTTCGGAATACCTATTGTGAAAAACGATACAAAAACCAAAGCAATGGACCGAATTTCATAATATTTTAATAATGCTTTATTATCGGCCGAGTCTAATAGTGCTAGACAAATTCGAAAATCGTCGAAAATGCACATAAAATACTGGAAATCTTCAAGTCTGACTGCCATGTAAGCACTATTTTGATTACCCTGGATCTAGCGCTGGATACTAAAAAAAGTTTGTTATGTGGGTGCCATACATGTTAACGAAAAGTAACCTCATGGATCGAATTAGCATTTGCCAATCTATGCTGAATCCCAAAAAAATCGAAATTTCGAAGCGGATGGTAACCGTTGACGAAATGTGTGTCACTTACGACAATATCAAGCGAAAGCGGTGGTGGTCGTGTCACGGAGAGCTGTCGTTGGAATAGTTTTTTTTTGTGTCTTTACTTCCTGCGTCCCAACTCTTAATTCGGAACTGTACAGTCAACAATTGAGCCGCCTGTAGGAAGCATTCGCCCAGAAGCAGCCAAAAGATGAATTGTATTTCATCAGAACAACATCAGTCCACACAGATCAATGATTGGGGGGTTGTTGCACATTCACCTTATAGTCCAGACCTGACACCAAGTGATTATCAGCTATTCCCTTCTATGGCGAACGCTTTTGCTAGTGAAAAAATCTTGTGAAAATCTACCGTCCCAGTTTTTTGCCAATAGGGATCAAAATTTCTATAAGGCAGGCATAATGGAATTATTTTCAAAATGACAACAAATTATCGAACAAAACGATAAATATTATAATAAATAATAGATAATAATAGATAAATAAATACCTTCTGTGAGATGATAAACTTGACCAGCGATGGGTCGATGGGCAAACTTAGTTCATTGGAAATAAACCAGACTATAAAAACACAAGTTTGGGAAAATATGACGTATTCGACCGTTTACAGTTCATTTGTTAATTAAAAAAGAGGTTGATATAATCTGTGACCAAATTAATGATCATTTATACATATAAGTATATACATATGTATGTATATTGTATATGAATTACAAATAGTTTCTTTCAGCAATCTGATTTATTCAGCTTAATCAACTATATTTTAATATTATATCTAAGTACCGAACACATTTGTGATGGGAGGAAATGCAATCTTGCGATCCAATGCAACTAAGTTTTCTTACCTTGTTATGAGCTTGAGCCAAAGCCCCCTTATTTACTAATTTTAACCATTATTAATGACTATTTGACCACTTTTGTTGCTGAGTATGCAAATCAAAAGTTTCTGTTGTACTCCGGATATTTCGCGTTCTTGTTGAGATTTATTTTATTATCAGCAATAACAACAACATGGCAATAACAACAAAACCGGCACAACTGCAAATATTTTATGCTAATAAGTATTTGCGGCCATTGAAACAACAAAAGCCAGGAACAACTTTTGCCTTTTTCTCTTTTCCAGAAGAAAAAAAGAAAGAAAAACAAAAGTTTTTCTTTTTACTTGAAAGATCCTTTTCCACTCGTTGCTTTTTGTTTAGGCCACTTTTTCAGGATGACTTTCTCTTTGAGTTGTTTATGATTTCGTTGTTTGTTCGAAATCAACAAAATGGACTTTACATCTCTGCTTAAAAGTAAATTAGTTTAGAAGTTCTCGTTTTACTTTTGCATTCGCTCTTTTGTGAATAATTAACACTTCAATGATTATGGTTAAAAGAATCAGAACGCTTTGAGAGAGTGAGAAAGCCTGGAAGAGAGAGGGAGAAAAAAAGAAAGTCCAGAAGGGAGGAAAGTTTACAGCTCTGCTACCCTCAAAAAATCAGAGCTAATGAGGAGATTTTTTCAAAGCAACAATTTAGACAATTAAAACATTACCAATTAACAAAAGAGGGCCCATATTTAAAAGTGGATGTGTGCTCTTTTCAAACAACCTCCAAGGATATTTTTTTTGAAAATGCTTTTCATTGTTGGAAAGACTGGAGAGTTGATTAATTACTGATTAATAAAAATTATTCTACGAAAATTGAAATTGAAAAGAAAAGTTTGTTGGAATTGTTTGAATGAACTGAAAATATAACTAAAAAGAATATTTTATCTAAACCAGTACACAAATTTCAGTCAGGCGACTTGCACATACTTTCATCCAGCAAACTTTTGCTTTGGTTCAAAAGTGTGATGGAAGGCAAGCGGGGAGGTAATAAATCACTGGGCTCTTATAAAAACAATACTCGGACTCGGACATAATCAAAGAAGTAAAATGTTACTTTCTGAAGTCGGTTATTTTGAAAATATAAAGGAAGCACCGATTTATAGGAAGGAAAAGAAGAGAATTTTTTTTCTACATCAGCAATCTATCCGATTTTCATACTCAAAACTAAGCTTGATAATGTGTGATGCGTGATGTTTGCAAAATAATACTGAATTCTATGAAATTGAATGAAAGGTATGAGTTTAAGAATATGTGGCTTAAATTATTTAATCTGTATGGAAATTACCAGATTACCAATTTTTTAAAATTTTACGATGCAACGGATAGGTTAGGTCAGTGTGGCAGTCTGAATAGACAGACTCACTCAGACTGTAGAGTCCATTGTGATACCACGGAAACTAGAGATATAGATATAGATAGATGTCCCTAGTTTCCCCCATTGAACCTTCCTGAGCGCCTCAAGAAGCTATTGAGTCGGACAATATCTATATCATCCAGATCACCTAGGTCCCTAAAGAAATAAGAGTCCAGTGCTGATCCACGACAGATCGCCAGGGCGGGGAAATTGCAGAGAAGATGTTTTATTAACTTCTCCTCCTCTTTATCCCTACAGCTCCTGCAGAAGTCATTAGTCGCAACCCTCAATCTCATTGCATGTCTTGGAATCAGACAGCGGATACAAGCAATGAGACATCGGGTCTTGATAGCGGCCGCAGTGTGTGTGAATGTTTCAGATCTAGGCAAGGCCACACCTGTCTGGATTGATTACAACCTCGGACAGACTTCCACCTACCATTTGCATTTAAATATGCTTTTATCTCGCAGCAAAAGATTGCAAGTGACTACAGGCATGCCCGTAGACTGCAACTCGTTTGGAATCTGTAAGGTTGTCCTAGTCTTGCCAGCTCTTCTGCTCTGCAGTTCCCTGGTATATGCCTGTGGCCCACCATTCACATAAGGTGAATATTGAAATGCTGAGCCATCTCATTAAGAGATTTGCGGCAATTAAGGGCTGATGTTGAGTTTAGGGAGACAGAATCCAGGAATTTACTGACAGCTTGACTGTCAGAGAATATTTGAATCCCCATCGTGGTGAGATCTCAGCCATTCCGCCATTTCCCTAATGGCCAAAATGTCGGCCTGATAAACACTACAGTGATCAGGTAGCCTTCTTGCTACACTTAGCCCTAAGTCTTTGTAGTAGACCCCGAAACCTACCTGATCATTTAATTTTGAGCCGTCAGTGTAGAAGTCGACATACAGTCTTATACCGGAAATTCTACATTTCCACGTGTCTCTATCTGGTATAAGTATATATTTTAAGCAATTAAAGTCTACAACGTGCGGATTACGGCGGAAAAATTAAATTTGGTTAAATCGGCAAACCTGTATGGAAGCTACCAGAACGGAGGCGTACCAATGCCTCTCATTTTTTTCTCATCCCTAGAATTTGCTTCACCAAACAAATGAGATGTGTCAAATTTGAATCAACTCAATACAACTCCTTGCAAGGTGTGAAAGAAAGAAGATATGAAACTAATAATATAGGGATGTGGGAGGTAGCAGAAAGGGCAAAATTACTTGCTCTATTTTGTCGAAGTTTACAGAGATATGTTGGACAAAAACCTAGGCTGCTGCAGTCTACTCATTAGAAGTTACATAGAAAATGCAGAATTTCGAAAAATCATTGATAGAATGAGTGTGGCAATGTCGTATATTTCCACTTTGAGACGTTACGTTACCACTAAACGTGTACCAAATTTGTCTTCGTTTAGAACAACCATGTAAGAGATATGAATCTAAGAATATATGAGCTAAATGGTATATTTTGTATAGGAGGTACCAGGAGGGCCGTGGCTATTGCGACAATTTTTTCAAACACGAATAGCCATTTACAATCCGTCGCCTGTGATCTAGGAAAATATTAGACTGGGCCAAGTTTCAAGAAGTTTCATAAAGATTTACGATAGTTACCGTAGTCACCAGCCTGCCAGCCACTAGACCGACGTCACTCAATCGAAATAAAAAGTCATAAAACGCATTTGATGAAAAGATACTTGGCAGCAAAGATGCTTCTCTCTGGAAGTTACATTTCTGTATACCCTTATTCCTTCGGGTGAAGGTGTAAATAGAATTTTCTTATTTTTCTTGTAAGAAACAGAATAGATAGATGGAGCAAGATTGTATTCGAAGTATAAATTGTGACATCTACTACTTGCCTTGCTATAAGACATCTAGATTTACAGTCGCCAATTGATTTTTTTTTTTTTTTCGAAAAAGCATTTTTGTGTTTTATTCTGGAAGTTTTATGACCCCTATGTAGGATTTCATGTTATCTTTCTCATCCTCCAATAGTTCAAAAGTGTATGCCTTTTAAATTTTCCAATCTCAATCAGGAAATGCTGCATTTTATGGGGGCTCCCTGGAAATGAACAGCACCCTATCCATATCCCTTCTGGTACCTCCACAACACGATTTTCCGAACTCAATCTTTCCTCTGTAATTTAAAACCGGTAGGCTGCAGTAGTTTACGTTCTTATTCAATATATTGACTTACAATTCTCTGTAAGCCCTGAGAAAAATTAACCAAGCTACCGCACCCCTTTTAGTAGCTTCCATACAACTGACTGATTTAACTCATATATTCTTATGTTCTTAAATTCATATCTTTGTAGTAATTATACTGAATTCAGCCAAATTTTGGCACGTTATCCATTTGATAAAGTAAGTTCTGGGAATAAAAATGCAGGCTATTGCCACGCCCCTTCTGGTACCTTGCATACAAGTTGGCCGATTTATCGAAAATTATATTTTTCCGCTGTAATCACTAATTCGCAGACTTCAGTTATTCAAATTTTTGGCAATAATGTCGCATGACAATGTTTCGTACAAATTTTGAAAAATCGGCTATTTAACCACAGTCTCTCCCGTAACTACCATACAAATTACATTATTCAACCCATATATTCCTGAATTCATAACCTACATTTAAATGTTCCCTGTTTTGCTGTTTTGTTAGTTCTGTAGTCTACCAATTAGATGTCACAGAGAAAAAACTGAATTTCAGAAAATCGGTTAATTTTCATGGAAGGTACCAGAAAGGATTACGATGTTGCAAAATATTAGGCTGTGTTAAACTTTCAGCAGTTTATAAATATTTACGACAGTTATCGTGTTTCCAGACAGGCGGATATCCTTTGAACGACTTGGAAAATCAGAAAACACATTCGGTTAAGAAATACTTGGTACTTTAAAAGCTTCCTTCGGTCAAAGGTATAAAAAAGGAAGTTTTTTTCATATTTTGTGGTTTTGTACTGATTTATTATGAACACCTTCAAAATGAAATGCATATTTTCGGAAATTAAAAGATTATTGGAGAACTTTTATCCATACAAACAGGACTCGAAAGTGTCTCCGGCTACTATGGAGGCGACAGCAGTCAATACTTTAATTATTTCACCAAAAAGAGACTGTCCGGCATTAATATTTGCCTGCCATTAACGTTATCAGTTTCGTGCCTTTACACGTTGTTAATTTCTTACCCTTGCAACATGGCATTTAGCTGATTACACATCCCTTCGCATGATACCTGCCAACTTCTACTAGAGGTTTTTAATGACATCGATATACGCCCATACCTCTTCGCAAAAAAAAAGCCACAACAGCAAGCAATCTTGAGACTTAGGAAAATACAAATAATTTTACTTTAAATTAAAAAAATTCGAGCTAGCGGAATGAGACAGAGAAGCTGAGCAGGGCAGGGCTGAATATCAAAAATGTAAGAAATCAAATGTTCTTTGGAAAATGTTGAAAATACTAATGCAAACACGCACAACACATACACACGCACTGGCACAAGATAGGAAAACAATAATAAATGAGAAAAT
>JAHXMU010000017.1:1724539-1753379 GCA_019455685.1 Philornis downsi
ACAATTTTTCGTAGGCAAAATATGGTGCCACCCGATCTGGCCCCTGCCTCCCTCCGCTACCGAATGTAGCATTTTCCTGGGCTTTTTCCTTTCATTTGAGTGGCACGTTCTTTAATGCTTTCATTCATTCATTTATTTTAAATTCAAACGCTTAATGAGATATGAAACAAGTTGGAGCAGCAGCAGCAGCATAATAAGACAACGACAACGACAATAGCGCCCGCAATGATACACAGCTGAATACGTGAAACCCCCCTCCCCAGCAAACATCATTGCATACTTTTAGGTGAGTATGCTATAGCATATGCTAAGGCTAAAGCTTGTACTCAAAGAAAGCAAGGGTTTCTGCTTTCTGTGGCATGTCGCAAAATGAGGCAAGCAAATTGCTGTAAGAAGTATTAAAAATTATATATTATGAGCATGTAAAATATGAAAATTAGAAACGTTGAGAAAGGGGGTGTGTACGTTATGGTGTTGCCACGAGATATAGCATACTTTGAGGCTGGGGTCTAATCATGAATATTGTATTACGACTGGCATATGCATAAATCGTTTGATGTCGTTATACGAGTAATGAAACATGGCACACCTTTAAAACAATAACTTTAATACGATAAAATATGAAAATTATTAATGCAAACATTTTTGTAGTGGAATGGATCAAGGCTTCCTATTTTGCATTATGTGAAAACAAAAAAATCATACAAGGATATCAGCAAAAGTTTGTAAAGTAGTAAAAAGAATTCCATTACAACTGTCTTATAGAGACCCTAATCTCTATTGGCAAAAGACTGGGATAGTTGACTTAGACAGGAAAAGTTAATAATCACTTGGTACCACGTCCGGACTATAAGGTGGATGCATAAGTACCTCCCAACCAATCTTCCGGAGCTTGTGGCTAATCACTATCCAAGTGTATCCGACTGTCTCAATTTTGTTGACCTGATGAAATGCAATTCCCTTCCGGTTGGCCAAAGCTGCCGCTTCTGGACGATTGCTTCCTCCAAACTGTCCAACAGTTCCGAAATAAAAATTTGGCGGTAGGAAAACAACTCAGAATAAATGATTCTATGAGAATACCACCGAACACACAGTAAATCTCGTGAAAAAAATATAGTCCCAGCTTAATGCACGAAATTTACACTGAATAGGCTCGACGTTTTTGTAGTAAATTTCAACAATTTTAAAAATTTTTACAAATATCAATTTTGTTGCAAATCTTAAAAAAAACATGTCAGGTATGACGTTTAGAAAAATACGCCCACTCTGTATTGCTAGAGTACAGCCGCCAATCAAACAGATTCTGTACTTTTAATTGTACGATTATACTCTTAATCAGTACGATTTGATTTCGTTTTATTCTTTTTCTTTGTATTTTTTAACATGATAGTTTGCTTTCTACTAAACTAACTGAGAATTTGTCAATAAAGTACAAAATATTTATTCTTCACTCAAACATATCGCGTCTCTTTCAAGGTAAGCTCCTTCCGAAAGAATACATTTATGCCAACGAATAATATCTAAATCATCAAAATATTTTTCAAACATATCTTCTGCAAAAAGCTTCATTCAGTTCCCTCTTTTATGTCTTCTATGAACTGAAGTGGTAATTTGATATTTGAAAAGAGTAAACCGGAGCCATATCAGATGAATTCGATGATATTGATCCATTTTTTTCTTCTAAGATGATACGTTATCGTAATGTAAACTCAATTAGTTTTCTTTCCACAAGTGTGGTCTTTTCGAGAGGTGTTCTCTCTCAAATGCCATATATCGTCCATATAATATTCTTTTTTTTATCGCATGACCTTCAGGCAAGAGTTTTTAATGCATCACACTACGATAATCAATCAGTGATCGATTTTGACGTGAAGCTTATTGGCTGATTTATATGTGAAAGTCGTAAATACAAGGTGCTCTTCTAATTATAATGCGTTTTACAAATGTGTAGTCGGAATTGGCTTTTTCTACCATGTCTTTAGCGACCTTTACAGGGCTGAGTTTTTGAAAAAAAATTTAAATGTTTCAACAACGCGTTTAATACCCAAATAATCGTATAAAATGGTGTGAATTGATTCGTGAGGCACAGAAAGTTTAGTGATTATCCCTCTCAAACCCAAATGGCGATTTTCAGTCACCATTTCCTCCACTTTACCGGTATTAACTCCAATTTGAGAAGACCGACCGACTGACGAGAGCAAAGCAAATCTTTTACGGCATCTCGGCCACTTCTGAATTTACTGTACCACTCATATGCACATTGTATTGGTAAAATCGATTCGTCGTAAGCCTTCTGTAACATTTTCAGGGGTTTGGCACACGAAATTCAATTTACAATACAAATTTTTAAAGAATTTTAAAGAATCGTAAGACAAACTTGCGAGTTTAAACTCCACGTAAATATAAAGAACAGTTGTTCCAGTTTAAAACAAAACCAATTTTGACTACGATTTTAAGCTTAATCCTCGCTATTATTTTTGACAGAATATATTTCCAGCTTCATTGGCCATAAATCTCACGTATTGTGCGGAATGTACTACGAATAGGATCATTGTTTTTGTATGCTGTACAACTGTGGATCCCTACACAGTGATTTGCAACCAATCAGTATTGAATACAAATGTCAATTTGCTACAAACCACAAAAGTAATGTTGCGGATATGACGATATGAAAATATATAGTGATCCAAATACGCTTTCGGTTTGTCGAATACAGAGTCCAATCGGACTGATTCCATTCTTTCAATTGAATATCCCTGATTAGGACGGTTTGGTGGCCTCTTTTTCATTTTCATTACCAGAAGGTGGGTGGCAAGTCCAACCATGCCAGCTGGTCGTTGTTCGTGATATAACGAACGTAGCAGCTTTTCTTAGTGCATCCCCATAATAACTGATTGATTAAATCAACCTTCAAATTGACGTGGAAATGTTTTGCAAAGATTTTCCACTGAATACGCAATTCAGAAGATTTTCCAAAAATACATACACTCTGAATATGCCATCTTAATAATATTAAATATATATAGCATTATCCTTTCTTATCCTGCTAAATCATCTGAATTTACAATCATTCATTTTACTTGCCTTGAACTAATCCCCCATACATTAGCAACTAATCTATCCCATATTTAGCGTAAATAATTTACAATAATCTCAAAGATGTTTGACATTTAACCCTCACTTAGATGAAAAGATAAAACAATGAAATTGTTGCAAAATATGTCATATTGTTTGGGGCAGTGATTGATTGCCAATCGCTCAAAAGTGGGAGAATAAAAGATAACTCCTCCAAAATACCCAGTACATGGAAAAACACGTTGTAGTAATTTTTTTACAAAAAAGACAACAAAAATGTAAAACCTTTTTGATTTCAAGGTATTTAATATAAAGAAATTCATATGCTTGTTTACCAGACATTTTTTGACATTTTATCTGACATTTTCTTATTACACTGGCAAAAAACACACACATAAAGGAGTTTACTTTGTAAGGAATACAATGCAGGTAAGTGAGCAATGAGCTATGCAACAGTAGAATACAGACACCCTACAACGGGATTAGTTATTGAGTATTTGAATTCTTTGCTGTCGCTTTCATAAATTAAATACAATTTATAGTAGTTTCCATAAGGAACATTATAGTCGTTTTCGCCTTGCTTTTGTATATTCCTCAACATTTCCAGTTATGGCCCACGTCTTCAACATCCTCATTGAATCTGTTGTTTAGTGTCTTTTTTTATAATTCTAGTAATTTTTGTAACTTTATATAAGTAAAAAATACGGGACACACATAATGCAATATTATTCCTCAGTGGAATCTCTGCGCATTTCTAGGGCTCTTACGCCAAAAAGGATATTAAGTGAAATTGTGTCATTTCATGCCAAACACTTAAAGAAACAACAAACACACGCTCACAGGACCTATTCAACCATTCGTGTAATGAGGTCCTTTCCTTGGGTGTCTGGCGCAAAACGATTGTTGTGATTACAGTTGCAACAGCAATGTTTGCAAAAGCACCTGGTGGCCCTCTCAATTTACCAACAACAGCCGACATTCGTCGTTGTTCTGTGTCTCCTTTTCGGGGTATATTTTTTAAGAAACCGTATTTTTTTAACTGTCTGAGTGTCGTCTGTCTTGTGATGGTGTTGTATCTTACGTGTCCCCAGATACCAACGGTAACAATTGTGATGTCCTTAAAAGGATTTTTCTTTTCGGGTTTTCTATTTGTAATACTGCAATAACAGCAGCAACAGTTATCTGCAGGTTTAGGTTACAGTTTCTATTGAAGACATACGATTTAATAACGTTAACTATCCTTTTGTTTTCATTGGCATTGGCAAACAATTTTGTCAATAGGTTTACGCTTAATTTAAAGGATTTCCAATGAAGGGGCCGTCCTCAAACCGTTATAAGAAAAACTCATAATATAGGAACATTTTATTAAAAAGTATAATCATTTTAGAGAAAATACAACCGCAATTATAATTTGCTGGTATAGGATCCAGATCCAAAAGATTTATTTTTTTTTTCTATAACAGGACAGGAATTGTTAGGAATTTTCTCTAAGTTTCACCTTCCCTTATAGATCGGGAAGATTACCTTGGAAATAGGATATTGATAGAAAACGCATTTTAAAACCAACAAGTATGCGTATGCGTGATTGCCTATTTTAAATAAAAATGAAATCCGAAGCTGAATTCCTCTGCAATTTATATAGCACTGTCGGAAGGAGTCACCTTGCCAATTTTCACTATTCTGACTTCAACAGTTTAATCAGGAGAGCGCTAATTTTTTCACACATTCGGTTGAGCTCTTAACAATTCCAATTTTGGATAACAAAGCTTACTATACTGTCCCTAAAGCACTTTGATCTAAAGAATGGCATCGCTTTTGTTCCACCTTCTTTACAGATTCTCGTAAAAATTCGTCTTTAAAAGTTTGAATAGGCAGCGAGAGGATCGTGCTCCTTAGATTTGGTTTTCAGTTTCGTCCCTCGGATCTTGCCTATGGTTTAATTTTTTATTCGTTTTATGGGATGGTCCTATTTTCGGTCGCTTTACTCCCCGTTTGATCTCCTGAAAAGAAAAATTAATATTAGTGATTTCATTTTTTTCACAAACCCTTTCTCATTCCTTATCTAAGCTGACAGCTGATTTTAAAAAATATGAATTTCGAAAAAGTCTCTTTCTGCCGGATATCTTCTTGAACGGAGGAAACTGGAAGGAACGGAAATGAAGGAGAAACATGAAAATTTTAAAATAAAGTTTGTGCCACAGGACTTACTTTTTGGAAAGACCACGTTGGAAATTCGGTCTTGGATAAGCAGGTTGTGTTGCAAAAGTGGAGATAACACTTCTATAATTTCTGGCCCGAAAAGGCAGTACAAGTGAGGAAACCATGCCAGTTATCGACGATGACATAGATTGCCATGCACTAACCCAAACCGGAATCTGTGTAGCAATATCATGACTTAAGAACAACAAAGCTGCGAGTGTTAATGACCTGCCAGCAATAGTGTTTAATATCAGTTGCGATGCATAAACTTCTCAGTATGATTTTGCTCAATGAATACAAGACCTATGTTTGGAAATGAAGTACATTCTGTCCAATGTTCAATGTTCACCTTGATGATATGGACCCCTTTGGCGAAAATTTCGAAACGTTACTACAGCCTTCTCAACTATTGAGGAGAATTCAGCAAACAGAATCTACTCGTTTGTAAAACTACGTGAACATTGACAGCTATGACTCTGCCGTAGTTGATGATTTTATCTATTTCGTCCTCAGTAATTCTCCACTATAGGTCACGTTGTGCGGATGAACTAAAACGTCCCATCACCAAAAGTCTTTAGCCATGAAAAATAGATGACTAAAATTTCGTTAGAAGGCTTTTGAGCCCCAATCGAATCTGTATACAATAAACTGGAAAAGAAACGTAGAACTCTCACACGTTTGAATTGTATTCTACATGCGATCTTAGTCGCTATCTAAGTAAATCAAAGTAAGTATTCAGAAAACTATAAATAAATCAAGAAATTCGAAATCATTTTGAAATCAACACTCTTGACTTACACAAAATTAACTAACGTTTTAATGCCCTGAAGATAGGAAACAATTTTTCTAAATACAACTAAATATAAATATATACAAACAAATCCCTTGCATTCCATGTATGAAATATGAGCGAGTTTCTCACAGTCAGTGAGCTTAAACGCATTCTTTTTTTACGTTTACTCAGAGAGACTTACCGATTTCGAACGTCAAAATTTCAGAAGCATTTACTAAATTTGTCAATTACTCGACCACTCGAAGTGCTCGTCAAAGGCACCGAGATGACCACCGCTCAAGTAATGATAAACATTTATATTTCGTGTATTATCCATCGTGTCACACTCGGTCACGAATAAAAATATACTTTCAGTATTTACGCCAAATTGTAGGCTCGTTTGTTAACAAAATTATTAATTATTATAGTAGAAAAAATGTATTGCTCAAGTTTGGAAAGCTCCGCAAGTGGTGGGGCTTGGAGGCACATTTAGGGCGCCTACCGCTTAAAAAAATTGTCTCCTAAATACAGCGTGTAAAATATATGAACTCGTTTTACTTAACGGAGACCATTAGAAGGAGTAGATCTTTAAAATTCCACCTAACTGCTTTGCAACTATTTATAGAACAAGGATGAATCCTTCCATATGTTCAGTTTTTCTCTGTTCTAGACAATCTATGCCATAGTGGATGATTGTAGCGTACAACATTGCAATTGGCTGCAGCGTTGCCATGTATAGAGCAACCTTTTCGTACTTGCGCCTGTCTTAGCGTGATAGGGATGTTATCCTACGCGCCAATGTTTATGAGGAAGATTAGGATTATAGGCGTTTCATCCTAGTTATTGTGAGTAATTATTGAAGTACTCTCCGACTATAGTGGAGTTATTCATCATATCAGCGTCCAGCTTTATTTTTTCTTGCTTATGTACGTTTTCCTGTCCGCTCAATCGCATGCGTACCTTAGCTGCAACCAGGTAATATTTGTAACCTATGTTAGCAATACGGATCGCAGATATTTGTATAGCATTAAAAATATGCCTTCCATCTGTTATTACGTGATCAATCGTGTGTCATGTGGACCCAGCAGCCGCCTGAGATAGCCTTGTGGATACTAAATTATATCGGTTGTACCGTAAAGTAAAGTGAAGTATTAATTTATCATTAAAAGATTATTGTTAAAAGATTTTATATGATTTGTATCCCCAAAACTTGCAGTTTGGCCACAGCGAATTGTATAGATTGGGAAAAAATCATTTTGAGTACTTTTTTCTATTTCGAAACTTTTCAAATATGAGCCCTTCTACACCCAGGCAGTAGCGAAGCTTTGCTGGATCCACCAGCATTATACATAATATAACGCAGTTAACTACATATTTCCAGGCTAATAAAACCATGGTATAATTTTTGGCTAACATTACAAATTCCCTATTAGAAGTGAATTTTTACGAACCTTTTACTGTTAGCACCGCGAAATGTGAAAATATCACATAAAATGTTTTGCAATAATTTAGTTTTGTTGTTTTGTTTCTAACAAATGAATGAAATTACTTTGGTTGTTTCTCTTATCCAATGTCCTCTAAACAGGACTTCAATAAAAATGTCATAAAAACATTGAAATGTCGTACAAGTCAACAATAAACATCCATCCAATTCTCATCTTTACTTATACATATATCTGGGTACGGATGTCACTTCATTTTGACATCTGCAGTGCCGCCATATAAGTGGGGTAAGTGCTCTTCACCCTACTACACACGGCAAGTCACTTGTCAAAGTGCACGGCACAAATGCTCCACTAATTTGTGTGAATACGTCATGGCAGAAGTAAACAAGGCATGTTACCTATCATCTTTGCAGAACCAGAGCCATCAACATCCTCCCTGGTATCATATATGTCAACGTTGTTTATTTATTATGTTATTTTGGCGTTTATGATTTGAGAGAAACACCCACTGGATGAGCGAGTGTTTAGCCCCGAGAAAACTAAACTAATGCAATTAAATAGAAATAAAATCCATGGCATCAGTATCGGTATTACCAATTTCAAATGTCCCCTCTCTTATGGGTGCATAGTAAAGTGGGTTGGCAGGCAGACAGAGTGGATCGGCACTCGTTGGTAGTCTTGCACCATAAATGTGCTCAGTAACAAAGTAAACAAATTTGTTAATGTACTTTTAGGCGTAGTAGCAAATAAAACACGTAAACAGCCGTTATTACCTAAAAAAAACGTGTATTCCTCCAATGAGAAACATACACCATACGCACTGGCTCAAAATGAAATCCCTTGGAAAGTGAAATCCTATTCACATATTGCCAGGCTTCATAGGTTAAACACACTTCATCCATCCACATAATGCACGATAAGTAAAGAGGCATATCTTGGGGCGTCTTCCTATTTCATTTGCCATAGTTTATAAATTTTTTATGAGTATGAAATGTTTTCGTCTTTGACTTTACGCGAATGTCATCTAATGTAAAATCACTGTCAAATGTAATAACAACATATGCGCCCTCAGTTGGCCCTTTGTTAGGTAATTTAATCTAATAAAATGTTCGCCCTTCCCCTCCGCTACCGCCATGGAAACTTGCAAATTATATTACCTTCAATGATCATTCGTTACTTTCAAAACCTCTGGCTAAGTTCTGCTGTAGTTTAGTACTTTAGACAAACATTCTCACCACTCAGGTGTTAATATTTTAATCGTAAATTAACATGTTAATTAATAGAGTTTTCCTCAAAGTTTTCTCATGTTTAGGTTGGGGATATCCAATGCAGTTTGTTGGTGATTTATAACCCGCAATATTAAAGGAAAATTTGTTGGATAAGTTGAAAGTTTGTGCGCATAAGTTTCTTTTGACTATTAAGGTTTGCTGAAAGGATTCTCATAGTTTTTCACCACTCATGACGATAACTTTGTTATTATTATTCAAGATAGCCTCCGTGGTTCTGTGATCGATAATGATGCAGTACCTTCAGTGGCCCAAAAAGATCGCGAGGGGACTTGTTAAACTTATAAAAAAAAAAATAACGTTCCAATTATTGGCAGTATTAATAAGACTTCGTCATTGTACCGAAAGATGCCCCTACCAGCAAGTTATGGCTGAAATTACTAGACGTAAAATTTCATATTGTAACCTTGGACATCTAACAACACCATAGTCGTGAAATATCAGCGTTTTAGTATCAGCATCATATATATCTTGTAAGCGAAAACGTCGAGATTTGTGCAGAATTAGAGTCACATGAGAGAACTCTAAATTCACTTCTTTAATTTGAATTCATCTTCGCATTAACATCAGAAGCAGTTGTGTTGTGTTCTAATGGCTGAGAGAGCTTTGTGGAATAAGCTGTGGTTATTTTAGGGATATGCAGCTAAGTGACATCTATCTTTCTTTATGCCTGATAACGTACGTTTTTCTCTTTGCTTAACCTTATGCGCTGGTTCAATCCTCATACAGCCGCTTATCATTATTTGAGCGTCGGTCTCCTCGATGTGTCTGACGAGTATTTCGATTTATCTAGCAATCGACAAGTCTTGTAAATGCTTCTCAAATTGTGACGCTCGAAATCGTCATTAAACTATAAGTCCCGTTCAGTGGGTCTAAAAATAAAATGGGAGTAAGCTCACTGAAGGTGAGAATCTCTCCCATGTCTCATTCATGAGAAGTAAGACAATTTGCTTTTTGTTTTTAATCTTGCGCATACCTTAACTGCAGCCACACACCGAGTCTATATTAGCACCACAGACCACACGCAAATCCACGACACTCTGATTCCTTATGTTATAATTGAGAGATAGCTACCTTGCCTTGTGGATATCATTATGTGGGAATCCGGTTCCACTTACTACCATGTCGTGCGTCGCAACGAACGAAAGTAGTCTGAATCCGTTTTCGCAGGTGTTGGTATGTAGAATGAATTTTCCGACTGTTGTTCTCTTCCCATCCTGTCCTCTTCAAAGCAGTTTTACCTACGTGATTGGGGGCCACAAGGCTGATGCCGTGATCTTGTTCAGCGTGATCGGGGCAGCTGTTGCTCGTTGCAGGGGACCAGTTTACGGACTGCAAGGGGCTGAAACTGGCTACTATGTATTAATCGAGGCCTTACGCTTATGTCAGCCCCGGAACCACAAAACGGCCTCGAGTATCGTGCTTTATTCATCTGCATCTGAAAAATCCCTCGATAATACAGGCCGGCCAGGAAATTCCCTGTCCAGATTACATGATTGCCGTTCACCGTCGTCGAGTGGAAAGGGTTTGGAGTTTTTCACCGTCTCCCATCGATGAGGCTACTGCATGTTTGTAACGCAGGTCTCCACACTTGCACGTATGCAAAAATTCCAGTCTGTACTCCTTTGGTACAGGGCAACCAAACCCATGAACTATGATGTTTAAATCAAAATTTGGTGACAGCTTAGATGCGCAGCTCCCACCGGCGAGTTCGGACGTTAGCATGTGTACGTTGAAACCGAAGTCGCTGATGCAGTCTTCGTGCACGAATTTGGAGTTAAATTGCAACCACGTGTACAGAGGTGATCAGACAAGCCTCATCTCCGCCTGTGGGGAGTGTTTTCCACACTGACATACCCCATTTGGTATTACCCGGCTGGAAGAAAGAGCCTACAGTTGTGGTAGCTTACTCTCAGATAGTTCAAGTTCGCTAGGCCATTCCAGACGGCGCTGGCAATCGCATTATAACATATGATTAACATGCCGTAGATAAATCCTTCATATAGAGACTGGCGTAAAAACCCCGTATGCTCTTCCTATTTTGACATTGGCATTCCAAGAAAAATTTTATTGTGGTGGCCAGAACAGCAGACAAATGCTTCCTCCAGGCGCTTATAGAATGTGTCTTTAATCTCCGTCGTTGGGGTTTATGCACAGATCAGTGTGATAAAAAACATTTCGCCTTGATGCTGATAGTGGTCATACGGTCTTACATCGCGAAGCAAGATGCTAATTGTCCACAATAAATTCGCATCCCTAAAACAAATATCGCAAATTAATTGCGAAAATTTGGCGAATGAACATTTTTTTGCAGAAAAAATCCTTATTATTTCAACATCCTCTGTATATTTCGTCCCAAATGTAAGAGTATACATATTAATCATCTCCGGCAGCAAATGAAGCGCACGAGTCTATGTTGTCATGCTCCATTTGTGTCAGAACCTAAAATAACTCGCAATTCTAAGCCAAAGAGGGACTCTTTTGTTGTAAGGCTACTGCCATTACAGGATTTTCAATTACAATTTCTCTTTGACACCAGTCGGGCATGTGTCTCATCCAAGTTTTTGTCGTTATCTCAAATCTCATCAAAATAATAATAAATAAATGGCAAAAACAGAAATCAAAACTCATTGCAAACAACGGAATAGATACAAAAGGATACTGCAAACAGAGCTAAGAAAATTGCAACAAAGATAATTACGCAAAATATCAAGCAGGTGGGTTTTCTTCCATCGCATATAAAGAATACTGTTATACTGCCAAAACGGTATTTGCAGCATGTTGCTTTAACAATTGATGCAACACATGCCACAGATAGTGTCACCTTGTCAGACAGAATGGAGCGATATTGAAATGTAATTAGAGGATGATTAAAAAGACAACCAAAAAGGAAAATATTTGTCTCTTTGCCTATTGAATTCAATTTTCGTATAACCTTAAAATCCTTTAAACAACCTTTCAATATTTCAATAGCATGGCTATGATTTTCGTCTTAAATTTCACATTTAGAATGGGTGTCTTTTAGCGATTAAGTATGGAAAAAATCTAATTAAAATGTCAATTGTTTATTCTATAAATAAAAGATGTCTTAAATAAATATTTTTATTTTGCATAGCAAAGAATAAAAAAACGAAACCCAGGACCAGCACATAAGCAAACCTTCTAAAGTAGTTGAACCAACACAATGCTGTTGGAACGAGTAAGCGAGAGATTGAGCGCAAAGCCGAGAATACAAGGAGTGCGATTTTTTGACCAAGATAATGATAATGATGAGGACGACGACAACGACGACGATGACGACGAAGGCATAGTCTTTTCGCGTTACGTCCTCTACAATGTAAAGAGAAAAAAACCATCATCCTTTATGATGAAAAACATCATCCAATACCACTCCAAATACTCCAGTGCGTGTCTATGAATGAATTAAACAAAATATCCACTTTCTTTGCTTTTGGTAAACCATCATTACTCTTTCTTCGCAATATTTTGAAGGAGGAACAGTGGTTAAGCGCGCTGCAGATGAAAGAGAATAAGGATTTCAGCTGAAGTAATTCTTTAAAAAAACACACACAATCACATAGAAAGGCTAATCTGGAATTCAAGCGAAACTTTTACCAATCAATGTCTTACTATCACTAAATTCTTGTAGAAAACCACACATTTTTATATTTCAACTCATAAAATTTACAACAAGCGGTAAGCTCGACAGCAGACAAAAGTCTGGTCAGGCCGAACGGAAGCTCATACATTTCGTCAAAAGTACCAGGAATTAATAATTTAAAAAGGAAAGGAATTATCAAAATTTCCTTTGTCACTAAGTTGGCACAACTTTTTATATGCGTTTGAAATTAGTAATTATAATAGGATTAACATTTTGTAAAATGTGCCAAGATTTTTCGATGGACGACCGTTTTGAGAAAAATTAGATATTTTGGTTTGAAAAACAAAAAACAATTTGAATAGTTTCGCATGATAGCGTTCCTATCACCATCTGCGGTGGAAAAGTTTGAACGCGATCGCGTAATTATTCCAACAGAAGGGCGGTAGATGCCACACAGCTGTTGCAACAAAGGAATTCTGCATGGAAAAGGTGGGGGTATGACCAATTCCCGCAGAGGCGACGCGAACTATCCACCGAAACAGTGCGATTTGATCCAGCTGGAGTTCATATTACGGGGGTACCTTAAGTGGTAATGTCTCCAAAGTCAAAATGAAGTGAAAACTCAGCCCAGCAGCAATCGAAGATTTAGCACCCCCTAAAGCGCGGCTTCCAGCTAAGCTGCGACGGCCACTTGAGCGATATCAAATTCCGTGCAAATGCCTTTAATTTGCTTTATTCAATTTGAATATCTACTCGCTACTACTATAAGAACCGCTTAAAAGCAACACAAAGACAGCATTCAGATCATTTGTGGACCTGCATTAGTTGAGCAAACCCAAATATTTTAAAAACTTAAAAAAAAAAAAGAAATTACGTATGTATCGTAGGGACTATACCAAAATTTTATTTCTGCACGTGATTGTGGATAAAATGGAGAATATATGACGCAAAAATAAACATTTGATTGGACCGAGATGTTCTAAATATTTTCATTTAATTGGGAGAATTATAGATATTTTGCAACAAATGAAATCACCTTGCAAAAATTTACCAAATAATTTCAAATTACATTTGTCGTTAATGGGCATGAAAAAATTAAATCCGATTCATTGAATAGATCGGCAACAAATCAATGAAAACTAAATTCATAAAAAACAGAAATAACGGAATTATTTTGCACAAAAAATTAAATTTTGCGAAACTATTAAAACTATTCTTAACCAAAATACCTAATTTTCTTTAAGAAAAAGACAGCTTTCGAAAAATCTGGACTACTTCACAAATTCTAACCCAACATATACTTGAGTGAGTATTAAATAACACTAAAAAAATACAACTTTCCACTGGCAGAAACAAGATAAATCAATTCATTCTGTACGATGAAGAAATCACACATGGTGGACGCCTCTGTGAAACACGATCCCTGGCGGCGAATATAAATTCTGGCCAATACAAAACGCAACCTGTTTAATATAATCAGTTTAGATTTATTGCATCGCACTGTGAGTGGCTTAAAAAAAGGGAAAATAAATCTGCACATTTTAAACGGGTGGTCCGATTTTGATGGAATGGATATAGCAGAAATGTAGTCGAGTTTAAGTTTTACATTTGGACCTTTTATTTCTACAACGGGCTGCGCCCCAATGCCTCAAAGTCGGGCTCCTCGGGAATTTGAAAATTTTAAAACGATACAACTTCTTAAATTTTATGTATTCCTCTAGTTGAGATCTTCAAAAAACATCGTTTTATGCATGTTTTATGCCTTAAACTTTAGGAGTTATTCGGCTTTTAACATAAAAATTAATTCCCTTTTTTTGCTAAAAGCGGAAGCAAATTTTTCCCAATTTTTTGCAGAATTAATAACAACATTTTAAGTATTTGGAAAAGAAACACTTACTCAAAAGTTAAGCGTAATTGACGTTTAAATTTAAAAAAAGTGATTGATTTTTCCCCGAAAGTATCTGTATTTTTCACAATTGTAAAGAAAAGCTTATTAAGAAAAGTATGACATATTTATACTTTTCTGAAAGGTAACTTCGTAGCGGACATTGTAAAACACAAGATTTTATTTTTATTTCCTCAAAACTGCCCTTTTTCAATAACATTATTCATTACTAACCATTTGACTTTCCGACTAGAATTTCGAGATCACAACCCCGCGATAACCACAAAAAAAAAAATACTTAACATTATATCGACTTTTGATCGACTTCAACGTAGTTCTTTCACTTTTGGCTCAGTTAGAAGCTTGCCTTGCCGAAGCTTGTTGGTTGATTTGTGTGATTTGCTTTTTATTCAAAAACATTAAATTATTTTCGAAAATCCATAATACCATCGATAGTTACGATATCAATACAAGAAAGTACTTACTTTTGTCCTCGTTTACGGCAAATTCATCTTTGATTCCTTCCTTCCTTTTCAAATATTCAGCAATAAATACAGGATACAATACATTTGGATTGCGACCATAAATTGAAGCCTGTGGATGCTCTTCATCAAATGCGTCTTAAACAACTCTGTGGCAACCGTCACAGACAGCCTTATATTTTTTAAACCGTGTTATTGTTTGGCATTTGATGAGCCAAAAGGCGTCAGTTATGGATAGTTTATGCAAGTAATGGACATTTGTGGCATTGCTGACAATTTATGTGATTTCTACAGTACTGTACTGCTTTTCGGAACTAGCAGTATGTAAGAGAGTTCTCTCCAAAACTGCACCCTTCACAGGCATTTTGATAGAATTTTGAGATGCAAGTTTTGCATTGCGTCGACAATATGGTATACGAGTATTAGAAATAGGATACTGTACTCCAAGGAATTACTCAACAACACCAAAAGGGCTCTGATAATGGGATCCAATTTCATTGTGGGCTACTTTCACAAAGAAACAATACTACAGTCAAAAATGGGCTACAAATTTATTACAAAAATCATTTCGTGTTTTCATATCGTTTATATTGAGATCATCTTCATTCCCCCCCATGACGATCATCCAAAATAGTGCTGGAATGGGTCAATAAAAACATAAAATATTTATTATTCGCTCAAATTTATAGTATCGCTTTTAAAGTAGGCCCCATCTGAAGTAATACACGTATGCCAACGAATAATCCAACCAACTTATTTTCCGGAAAAGATTTTAGTTACCTCTGCGAATTCTCTTTTATGGCTTCTATCGACTGAGAATGTGGATCTCCAAGTGATAATTTGAGCTTTGTAAAGAGAAAAAAGTCAGCCGAAGCCATATCAGGTAAATATGGTGGTTATTCCCTAACATTTGTTGAATTTTTGGCAAAAATTCTTTCATAATGTGAATGAGACAGTGTAAAATCCATGAGATTTCTTTCCACAAATCTAACCTTTTTCGATTAGTTTGCTGTCTCAAAAGCTGCCTAATACCCGCATGATATTCATTATTTACTGTGTGATCTTCTGGCAAGAATTCCAAGTACACAACATTGCTATAATCAAAGAACACACCCAATATTATCTTGACCTTTGCTGGACTTTGAAGTAGATATTTTCGATTTCAGCTTTATTGGGAGGCGAAATTCAGAGGCTTTTTGGCCGGTTCGCACATCAAATTCGTAAACCCATGTCCCAGCACCAGCTGTAACGCGTTTTATAATCTAATCGAAATCGTGTAAAATGGCACGAATTTATTCCTAAGATACAGGATATTCAGCGGTTGTCTCTCTCAGTTAATGCTCGTATTTCTTTCAATTTATCGATGTTAACTTCAGTTGAAAACTTGGAAAATCATCCACAACATCTCGGCCACTTCTAGATGCACTGTCCTAATCAAATACACGTGTTTTTGGTAAAATCGGTTCACCGTAAGTCTTTCGCAACATTTCCAGTAATTGCACAACTCGAAACACAAAATCAGAGACTAATTCTTTGTCCAATATTTTTATCCATTGTAAAATTTGCAAAACAAACTCGAGATGAACTGGCAAAGTACAGGATTGTAAAAAAAATAAATAAGAGATCGCACTCAAGCTCGGTGCCTGTGTAGAGCACTTTGACAATCCCATTAAGTTGGGTTTCTGAATGTTTCATTCCCGGTAATTTTTTGACAGAGTGTTTGGTTATTAACTGGGTGTTTTATGGTTTTCAAAACTTTGAGGCAAGAGTAATATTATTATACATCATACTATTATTTTACATAGCACACAGCGTACGACCACTGTGCAATTGTCATATAATATTGAGTTAAAATTAAAAAGCAAAAAAAGACGCCAGAAGGACAATGCAAGGAATAACAGACAATATTCGAAAGGAGTCGTGCCAAACATTGGGTAAAATAAAACTCATAATCAAACTAAGATCAGACCATGAACGCCATCTTCTCACCCACCCAGGCATCATCATGATATCCCAAGACTGCGAATGGAATGAAATTTCGAATGGAATTCACCGCCAACAAAACTTTGTTTAGAATGTGATATGCAAATGAAAAACGAGTTGTGTTTACGTGGCCCCGTAAATGGAGAAAAGAAAGGAACTGAGCGCAAGGATGACAAGGACCATGTAATGTGGCTGATGGTCGAAGGAAACAAAAGTTTTCCTTATTTTCACCATAAGGGTTTTGCACACAGCCAAAGGCATGCCAGAGATTCAAACCAACACATAGATATTGTCATCCCTGTGCAGAACGGCATTAAGGCACCCCACCTCGCTTTTGGCCATAGGTACGTACACGCGAATGACATTGACGATTTTGTTTTTGTGGCGAATGGATCCTGAGCGTGGAATGTTCAGCTTAACTCGCTTTAGTTAATGCTGGTCCCGCGTAAAATCCGCTGATGGTTGCTGGCTGTTGTGTTATTGGTTGAATTCTTCCCGGTAACGGCGCCATGAATGGCAGGCAGCATAGAAAATTATTTGGTAATGGAAAATTGGAATTTTAATTTGTTTTATTTGTTGAACATGGTCATCAACGGCATCTCTTTCATTTCATTTATGCTTCGTTATGCTTGAAGGTGTGTACATTGGGGTGCTGGGGGAGGGAGGGCGAACGTTCATGTAAATGGCAAATGACAGTAGTCGTCGGTTTAGTAATAACCGCGGTTGGACCCAATACAACTCGTTTACCCTGAAACTTATGAAGCGTATAATTGACTCCTAAAATGTGTAAGGCTATTGCCGTTTTTCCTACTCAAGGGGGGAGGGTGAATAATGATTATTAACAACTTGGAGCTTAAAGGTGACTGTGCAACGAAAGTCACAGGGTATGGGATTTGTTAATCTAATTTTTAAATGACGACCTTCGATAAATGAAACGTTTGTTTGTAAAATTGCCTTATAGTTCTTGACAAAATTTGACAAAAATCGGTCTTCCCGAAATCATGATTAAATTTTTGATGTGAATTTCCTGAGTTTTCACTATTAACATCCCGACTTAGCAGGTTTTTGTAATGAAAGTATTTTTGACATCTTTGAATATCCCCGCCTAGTATTAGAACAATGCCTTAAAAAGTGTATGCATTAGGAAGGACTTTCTCATATCGACCGACTACCACTACATGCTTGTTTTATTGTTTTTAACGAATAAATGATAGAACTTTTTTAGTAATTTGATGCACCCTACTGCACCGATTTTGCTTACTACTAACACTTTCAGTCCATAGAATCGCGGTTGGCGTATCGACTCACCGATATATGTATAAGCGAGTCGAAAACATCTTCTTCTCATACATGGGAATTCGAAGTAGCTGCTTCAAGTGGTAAAAATTCGGAACAAAGTCAGCCGGAAACATATAAACTGTTTATGTTGTTGAGTTTTTGGCCACAAATTCGTTCGCAATAGTAGCCTTGTGAGGTAAAGTGTTATTGTGGTTCAAAGTCAATGAGTTTTATTTCCACGAATCCGGTCTTTTCTACGAATTTATGTCTTAAACACCGCATAACGCCTAGAAAATATTTTTTATGCTTTCCTTAACTTCTGCAAAAATTCTGAGTGCACGACACCGCGATAATCAAGGAAATCAGTCAATGTATTATATTTCTGGGTGAATTGGCTGCTTGAGTTTCGAACCAGTTAAAAGACGTCATTCAGTAACATGTTGACTGGCTTGCATATCAAACTTTGTAACCCAAATCTCACAAACAGTTATAAAGAATTTTATTAATGTGGGATCTTTCTAGCATGCCTTCATCCACCTTCATGTGATTGAGTTTTCGAACGGCAACGCGTTGTATGCCTATACAATCGTAGTAAAATGGCACAAATTTATTAGCGGAACACGGAGAGTTCAGCGGTTATATCTTTCAAACGGATACTTTTTTGACAGAATCTATATTCAAAAGTGGAGCAACGAAAACCGCGCACAAAAAATTTCCAATATTGCTTCATGTTAAACATTGCTATGAAACTTTATCTGCATTTATACCACGTCCTTAAGTCGTTACAATATCTAAATTTAAAACAAACATAAAAGGATAACACAGGCATTGTATGCTGTAATTTGTTGCCATTCTAGCCGATGTTCCTCCATTTTGTATTTCCGTAAAACTGATTAAATATTCATGTCGTTAACCCTTTCATTCTCTTGTTCGTTTACAACTTGACCAATAACAATCAAGTGACAGGGGACGAGAAAGATACCACAAAAGCTGCAACGCGAATATACATTTTACACCTCCACACACACAACGTCCCTAAGGACGAGCAAAAATGCGAATAGCACGAGGAAAGTTATGGGGCATTCACCACCACCGCTATTGATGCCATCGTCATCACCAACACCACCAACAACAAACAGGAATGTTCTTATTGCCACAAAAAAAAAATGAAAATAAAATTAAAATGAAACGGAAGAAAGGGGGAAAATATCACTGAAGCTCCACAATGAATGCAAATTAATTGAAATTAAACGCTTGAGTAGAAGACCACTTTCGTTTCAGGTTCCATTATGGGCTAAGGCAAACAGAGTATGGGATAGTAAACCGCTCATGATGATGGCAATGTTATGCTGAGAATCATTGTTTTAATATCGTCTCTTTGCACTAGAAAGAAGGGATGTTTAAGGGACGAAGTGAAGGGTATGACCAGATCTAGTAGGGCAATATAACAAAGAAAAGGACAAAAACTTCCTTGGAACCCTTTAGAGTGAATTAAATGCGGTGAAGGATGTTGCGGAATAAACATTTTTATGTGGGTAATGACTCGTTTGTACTCCTAAAGTTTTTTGGTATGCTATTAAAGGGAAGGAATAATCTTAGGGACCAATGAAGTATGTAATACTTTGTAATAAATGTACCAGGAATCAACTGTTTAAGCTTAAAGGAATTGCCAAAATTCTTTTCCTTTTGTTGACGACATGTTAGCACAACTATTACTATGCTGATACGGAGTTTGACCACGATCTGTCATTTGGCTTGTTTACAGTGCTCAATTCTGTCAGTTCATCTTAATCAATTTTTCGAATTGCCTCTCTCTGATCAGTCATAAATATTTTCAACTAAACTTAAAATCGATCAAATGAAGTAAGTGATGGTTGAAAATCGTTATTTAACTTTGAGAGAGATGACCGCTAAACTTTTTGTATGCCATGAATCAATTCGTTCCATTTTATACAATTTTTAGGGTATGAAACACGTTGCCATTCGATTAGTTCCAAAAGAGATGAATTTTCTTTAAAAACTCAGTTGAATAAAAGTCATAAAAGCTAAAGGTTTCCTAGAGGGAATCGATTCCCGTCCTACATTATAACTGAGGATGAGACATTGATTCACGAGTTTGTCATGCAAACCAATCAAAAAGTTTCCGAACCGAAAAAAAACTCAAGTTAATGTTGACTACTTTCCTTGATTATCGCGGAGTTGTGCACTCGAAATTCGTGCCATGAAAATAGACGGTAAATAAAGCATGTCATGTGGGCACTATGCTGCCTTTAAGTAAGCAAATAACGCCCAGATTTATCGAAGGAAAACTTATATTGCACCACTACCATACTACCACTACGAACCATCTCATCGTGAACTTATTTCAAAAACTCGACAAATATCACCATATTCATCTGATATGACTCCGGCTAAGTTTTTTCTCTTTCCATAAGTCAAATTACTGGGGCACTTTTTTTTGATCGATTGGAAACATTATTAGAAATTTGCAGCAAGAACTGAAACCTCCTACGGAAAATTCGGTTTGAAGAATGTTTCGATGATTGAATGATACATTGGCATAAGAGTATTATTTCGGAGGCGACACAATTTTTTTAAACGCGATAGAATAAATTTGAATAAATGATAAATATAGACGTAAGCACAGGAAGCATCAGCGACTAAACGCTGCTGTAGTGACCAAACGGCTAATGACAGCGCACTTGTTTTTTGACAACCTTCAGTCCGCTATGTTGTTTACAAGACAACAGAGGCATATCGTTTTACGTCGAAAGGAGTTTTGCTATCTGTTTGACTGGAAAATCGCAACCAGTCACTGTTAATGAGCTACGACATTTACCTGGAACAAAATGTTTGTGTATCAGACCATTACATGTTACAATGAAGTGGATGTCCGAAAACAACAGCATCGCTAGAAATGGCGATTTGTTACGATTGAAGCCCTATAAAATAAAAACTGCAAGATTTAACGACAGCAATCCTTTATTGCAGTTCTCCTTGCAAGAGCAAACACCTTCAAGTTGGTAGCAAGTTTGAGAATTTGGGCTTTTCTGACGACAACATTTTTATAATTCAGCAATATGTAAACAAACGAAACAATCGTTTATGGTTAGAGAGCAAATCAAGAGACAATTTAGACCAGCGAGTTGCTCTGCGAGACCAAGCGTCTACATCAGTGACAATTTGGTCCTCGATAACTGCCACAGGCCACTCACTACTGTTTTCATTGAAGAGGGAAACAATTCGGACGTTCCTACTTGATTTTGCTTCAATACAGAAAGCCCAGCTTAATGTTTTCACAACAATGACCACTGTATTCCCCGGACTTAAAGCCAATGTATTTGGTTCATTTTGGAGCCAATTCCCTCTACTTGATGCTATAATCAGCGCTTAGAGAGGTTTCATTTTCCTTTTCTTCGGAAAATTTGAAATGTTTTGCACGATATACTGAAATTTGCACTTTAAAAAAAGAAGTAAAATGGAAAATTGGTAACATTGGGAGCACCGACCCCTGTATTTTCTGTCCTATTGGTCAACACGCGGTTTACTTTCAGTGTTTATGATAAAACTGAAACAAATCAGAAATTGAAACAAATCAAACAAAATTACAAATTACCACTGAGCAAATGTTTTTCAAATTAACACAAAAATTTGTAAAGGTTACTTTTTCATATGAAATAAATGTTTTAAGAGTGCAAAAATTTACATATCAATCCATTGATGTGTTTTAAAACACAAAATTCCTTGAAGAGTCAAATTCCTCAATTATACGAATAATTTACAGCTAAAACTCAAAATATGTAAATTTCCACATCATCATGATGCCTTTTAGAAAACCGAGCGATACCTTTGCCATGCGACACAAATTTAAAGAAAAACACCTTGTCCGCATAATATCCTACCTATATCTTTCATTTAAATGAATAACACCGGTTGCAAATTGTCGTTTCTACCTAATTTTTATTCAGCGAAGGGATAACTAACTCTTTTTTTATTTATTTTATTTTTTTGTTTTCTGCATTACGGAAAACAATCTCTATTTACAAATGCTAATTTCAATGCTACTCAATATGCAAATGTAATTACGCAATAACTATAGATGAATGCATAATATTATTAAAAGATGCACCTTTAACATTAACATCCGTATCCGGTGCACACGAGAGATTTCTATTATGATGCAGACAGCAGCAGCCAGACAAAGGAAGAAAATCGATATGTTACCCATACAAATTTCGTCGTCAGCGTCACACTCTCTTCAGTCAGATGCCAGCAATGCACAAAAAAAGAATTGCAATAAAAAAATATTCCATAAAAGAAAAAAATAATGTAGGACTCTTCATGTCATTGTTCTTAGGGAGAGCGTACGATGAACAAAAATGCAAATTTTCCTCAAGCGAGAGTAATATTAAACCCTTTGAAAACCGTTAGAGATGCTATATGATGAACTACTACACAGCATTTGAAGAATTTGGCTATCGAGATTCAGGCAAAGCAGCGGCAGCATTGGCGGCAATCAAGGGGGAAAAAATAACACCCTTAAAATGCTACCTCACCCAGGACTCACACAATGGCTACAAAAAATTAGGGTGTCGCGTGTATCTCCGGCATTTGTGGGTTAATTGCCACTGATACCGCTGGTCGCTTACATCAGGCAGGCATCTGATGTGATTCCATTCACAGCCTCTAAGTGAGGTTAAAAATAAATACAGAAAAAAATTTGCATACCAAGTTTTTTCTTTTTAATTTATAACCTTTTCCAAAACACACTCGCTTTACATAATGTTTCATTAACCGGGAAATGAGGAAACTGTTTTAACTCTTTTGCCTCACGGCACGAGGGAAACCCGTTTAACATTTGGCTATACCTATAAGAAAACCCACAGCACATGTTAAGCACACGCCAAGGGTTTTGTGCCAGGATTCATGATATGAAACACAAAACGCACCGTGAGCCCTTCACAACTGTAGTGGGATTTGGGGGATATAATTTTTTATCGCGTTGTTTGATGAATGAGTGAGCGTTTTCGTATGTGTTGTTGGAAATTTTTTTGGAAACAAACAAACGGCGTTCAGCAGCCGATCAATATAATGTTACTTTGAACGTTTTCCTCTTTTTCTCATTTCGAAATTATTTAATGTCAGCTCTTTAATTTATGCATAAAAAGTGTGTACCTCACAATTTTTTATGTTTTGTGACGATTTCGTAAAATTAACCTCAGCAAAGAGTGACTACAGCGGCAGAGGCGTCAGTAGTGCACAGTGGGTCGTCTTTTATTTTATTGATTATTGTTGTCAGTACAAGCCATAGTAAAAAGACATCAATTATTTTTCCAATATATAACTTTATTATTCCTTATAAGATAAGATATGACTTCGTATTCAAAAACTACTCAGGCAGTGTAGTAATTGCTTGATTCAGTATTGTTTGAGCACACGTCAAAGGTGGACATCAGCAAAGGGGAAGTAAACCAAAATTTTCAATTTTACTTCGCGAAAGCGGAACTCAGGCGGCTGAAAATACGAATAGTGTTCATGGGCCTCATATTGTGATAATTACACCCAATTTTAGTTTTGCCGATCTTGTTCCGGTAATGTTGATGCGGAAGATGCACCACTCTCTGAAAGGCCAATTGTCGAAAATGTCTATAGAATAATGGAAATCGTCAAGTCTGACCTCTGTCTCGAATGACCAAGAGCCCAACATTGCGCGAACAAAAAGTTTGGAACTACTTGAATAAGGCCGGATACAAAAAGAGCTTGAAGACATAGGCGACAAATGAGTTAAAGTAAAAATTCCCCCAGCTACTTGC
The DNA here is from genome assembly GCA_019455685.1 of Philornis downsi. NCBI lineage: Eukaryota > Metazoa > Arthropoda > Insecta > Diptera > Muscidae > Philornis > Philornis downsi. The sequence continues at coordinate 1,748,359 of JAHXMU010000017.1, forward strand.
TGCTGAATCGCAATAAAACCGACCCATTTCTGAACGGACGGTTAGTGGTGATAAAAAGTGGGTCACATACGACAATGTCAAGTGAAAACAGACGTGGTGGAATCACGGTGAGTAGACCCAAATGGTGGCCAACCCAGGATTGGTGGTCAAAAAAGAATTGTCTGTTATGAGCTGCACCTCTACGGCTAAGCTCTTAATTTGAATCATCTGAAAACAGCAATCGCCCATGAGTGACCAGCTTTGGCCAACAGGACAACATCAAGCCACATTCACGGATAGTGACTCGCATATTGGTCCTCATATTCCAGACCTGGCATCAAGTGATTGCTAGCTATTCCTGTCTTTGATGAATGATTTTGCTGAAGAAAAAGTTCGCCTGAAGAGGCTAACTACCCGAGTTCTTTGCCAATAGATGCGAGGATATTTATGAGAGAGAAATAACTACATTATCTTCAAAATATCAACAAGTTATCGAACTAAATGGTGCATATTTGAGCTAAATCTAAGCATTTAAAATATGCCAAAACACAAAAACAATGGAATTCTTTTGACTACAACTTATGTGTGATTCTTATGCAAAATCGCTAATATTTCACTGCTATGGTGTTACGAGATATCCGTCCAATCAATATAACATTTTACATGTGGGTGATGGTGCGACCACCTTTGTAATACGTCATACACTTTCTTGTACTTCCAATAAAAAAATATCGGAAATAAGAGCATTCGAGTAGAGTTCTGTACGCTCCGAATAAAAGTTTGAAGCCCATCATATACATAGTTTTTCATATAATTTCAATATCGGTGAAGATCAGTATTGAAATATTCTAAATTTCATAATCACAACGTCTTTCGGCTAAACACATTTCTTACCCACTGTATCGCACTGGCAACGTCCTCATCTGCATTCATTATGCTGTATACTTTCAGATTATCTTAAGGGTTAAATGTTTCTCGCTGAGGCAAAAAATGACACCCCACAAAAGTGTAGAGCATTGCTACGTTGGTCGCGTGGAGACAGCTGTAAATGCGTTGGCAGTTTTAATTTAAATGGATTTTTTACTACTTTGGGCGCTGCTCGCAGAGGGTATGCAAATAATATTAAACGCATTTTCTAAATTGGTTTAATTTGGTAAAATCAAAAGCAGTCACGTGGTCCTCGTACCTGCTTGGTGAGAAAGTACTTGCCACGCCTAAAATCAATTTTTCAATTCCAAGAGAGTCATCTGACCGAAGTGGCGACAAGCTGCCTGTAACTATATTACACCTGTACATCATACTTGTACGCCAATAGTTGGTTTGATACAGTCAATCGCGATCATGAAAAAATGAAAAATTAAAAAACCAAATAAAAGACACACAAATTATGCAGCTAAGAAATTAAAATGTTATGGAATGAGAAAAATGCAAAATTAAAATATTAAAATTTTAAAAACTCAATGAAATTAAGGAACTAAAAAGTTATAAGTTTGGAAACTGGGAAACTCTTCTTAGCGTTTATGACGATAATTGTATTACTTTCAAAATCAAATCATAGATATGAAGTTAACAGTTCGCCAAATTCTGAACGGCATAGCTTGCAATACACCTTTTTTAAGATAAGACTTTGGAACTCCTTTTCGAATAGTGAAGACGCGTTACATCTTCACATCGAAAAGTCAATTGAAAAAAACATTTTCATAAAGAAGAGTTCTTTGAAGTAACGCTTTAATATATAAAAATTCTTAAGAAGCATTTCGTATCGAAAGAACATTTTCGTATTGAAAAGTTCAAGGAAGGCACATTTTCGTAGAAAAACTTCATTGGAATAGCATTTTTGTATAAAAATGTTTCACTGAAGGAAACTTTTTATAGAAAAGTTTCTGGAATCAACATTTTCATGCAGAAAAAGTCCCTCGAAGACACTTTCTCATATAAAAAATTTACTTGAATAAACTTTTACGTACAGCAAAATTAATCGAAGGGACCTTCCATATAGAAAAGATCCCTAAAACCTTTCCGAATAGAAAAGTTTCACAAGTCAATCTTTTCATGTTGAACATTTCCGCGAGTGAACCTTTTCAAAAAGAATGGATTCGTAAGAGAGCATTTTCGCATGGAAAACTTCTTTGGAGAAACCTTTGCGTATAAAAAAGTTTTTCGAAATTAACTTTTATAACTTTTTCTATAAAAAAGGTCTTGAAGGAAACTTTTCGTACTGTGAAGTTCCATGAAACAATCTTTTCGTATAGGAACATTTTCCAAAATGGCTTAAAGCAGTCATTTTCTGTAGAAAAGTTCGTAGAAAGAAACATTTTGCGTAGAAAAATTCCCTTTATGAACTTTTTTGTTTAGAAAACTTCATTGCATCAACTTTTTGCAAGAACCTTTCCGCGAAGAGAAATTCCTTGTTGGAATCCTTTCGCATAGAAATGTTCCTTGAAGATGTTGTTTCATATAGAATAGTTCCCTGAAGGGATCTTTTCGTACAGAAAATTTCCTTGCAGTAACCATTTCATACGGAAATTTTCGCCAAGAAATTTCTTTGTGAAGGTAAGTTTATTGCAGGGACCTTTTTGAAAGAAACTTTTCGAATAACATTTTCCTATAGAAAAGTTCTTTCGGAGAACCTTTCCGCATAGAAAATTGCTTTTGAGGAAAGTCTTAATACAGAAAAAATCCTCAAAGAAACAATTCCGTATAGGAAATCTCTTTAAAGGAACCTTTTCGTATGAAAAAAAAACATATTTCAGAAATGGGGGAAACTTTCGTATAGAATATTGAATAAAAAATTCCGTGCAGAAAATCTCCTTCTAGGGATCTTTTGCTAAGAAAAGCTTTTAGAAAAATTCTTTTATATGGGAAAATTCCATGAAAGAATCTTTTCGTATAGAAAATTGTTTTCCATGCATCAAAATTCCTTCTTGTATGGAAAAGTTCTTAAAAGTAACATTTTCGTACAGAAACTTTTTAACCGTAAGAATCCTCTAGTTACCTCTTAAGTTATTGTATAGAAAGTTCCGTAGAGAAATCTTTTCATACAAAAAAATTCTCCCAAGGAACCTTTTTATTTTGAAAAGTTATTCATTTTTCATATAGAAAAGTTCTTGGCATCCAATACTTTCGAATAGAAAAGTTGTTTTTGGTAACTTTTGGTATTAATATATTTGTCAATTCATTGGATGGTATTAATCTTCCCATGATTTTCTCCTTATGATATGTATGCAAACTAAATTGCACATAACAATCGTACTTCTTTTGAGTTTTATTGTTAAGAATTATCCGAAAACCTCAATCAGAAAAAGTATACCGAGAGTGAAAAGTTCCCTTAAGCCAACCAAACATTTATATATTACAAAGGACCCAATATTTAGACCAAGATTATCCGCTTCATAGTCAAAATTGAATCAAAATGAATCAATCGTGTTCTAATTGTCACCAACATACAATGGCAATATTCTCACATATTCACGCACTTTCCTATGAAGAAACCCATTATCCTTTTTGATCAATACACAAAGGCTGGAGACGACAATAACAACAGCCGAAATCCATTGGGTGGCCGTCGCATGGGCACAGAGGGATTCTTACAAATTGAGGCCTTTAAAGAAGTCCTTTAGAATAATCACTATAATCATATCCTTAGATGCAAGGACACTGAAACGGATAAGAGGACCTTCGGTAAAAACGTTCACGTAACGTTGCCATAGAAATTGTTTGCCCTGCTTAATACCTATATGAATTCAAATATTTTTTACATATTTGGGGGCTCTTTTCTTTGGGTAAACAATTTAACACTTCTTATCACAGGCAAGAAATCGATAAATCGAAAATTTACATGTTAACAGAAATGGACTGATTTGTTTGCCATACAAATTTGGGTGTTTTGTGAGGAAAGTGTTTAAGCTTCAAGTCTATCTCCCCCTACAAGCTACACTTTCCACTCCATTTAAGGGTCAACAAGGGATCAGTCATGTGTGTATGTGTTGGGTGTTACACATTCATGTGGGATTATGAATGTGTCCTGAAAAGGACACCCCTTAATTCTTGGTACTGTATTATTATTATACCAATACGAATCAATTCATTGAGCGTGTGAACGAATGTTGGCAAAATATTTATCGTTTCTCATGCAAATTTCTTTTTTCTTTTTCTAATACCTCGCTGCTCCTTGTGAATGTAATGACTTTGAAGGATTTTTGTCTACACAATTTTCCACAATATTTTCCAAATCAATTTTAACTATGGGATTAAGGCAGGACACGATGCAATCACAACAACACCGAAGGACAACACTTTAGGCTTCAATGATTTTGAATTTTATCGATTGATTTGGTTTTTTGATATGGAAATCCCAAGTTTAGGTTTTTGTCATCCTTATTATCAACTTCTAAAAACTTACCTTTTTTTCTCCGTTATCAAGGGTGGCATCTTTTTTTTGGCTATCCTTAAAGAATCCTTCAGAATAATTATGGTGTTGACAATGTGATTTCTATTTCTGTCTTTATTTGTTTACTCCATTTGGTGACTGTCAGAACAATACACTTCCTATTATATTTCCTTAAAGGCGAAAATGCCTGAGGCTTAGAACACAAACAATGGTCAAGAGTTTGCCAAGATATCCCAGGGGATAAAAAGTATGGACTTTTTCATTGAAATTTAAATTGCTTCTTCCACATGCTACCAAAAATCATAATCATGCAAATATTCTCATATTCTGATTTCGAACAATGCACAATACAATTTGCAAAATGTAAGAAGTATGAACTTTGTGGACTTGAATGGACATTATTATTGAAACTTTTAATTGTTTAGTCCACAATCCCCAAATACTGCGCAAGCGCAAAGTTTTCGTCTAGCAAAGTTTTCAACAGAATTATATCATTCCAAGAAATGTTACAACCTGAAAAGATCTCTTCAAGAGATCTCAAGAAAGATTTTTCACAAAAACTTTAATTTAATTCAATTACATTTTTCTAAACGAAAATGTTGATCCACTTTTCAATAAGTTGCTTTTCTTCAACCAACTTTTTTGTATGAAA
>JAHXMU010000017.1:1753389-1831175 GCA_019455685.1 Philornis downsi
TTTTAATAAATAAATTTCATTAAAGAATTTTTTCTACCAAAATGTTTCACCAGGGTTATTTTCTCTGCAGAAAATGTTTTTTGTTCTATGCTAAAAAGTAAGTTTTCTCTACCGAAAAATATCAAGAAAAATGTTCTAATAAATCCCTTTTTGAAACTTTTTAAATTATATGATAACAGATGACTTTACAGGGCTTTGGTTAACATTTGTTTCTATCGTGTGATGTCTATTGTGTGATAAATTTGGGCGAAACATAATTATATTAATTTCTTATTCACCATAACATAACAAACACCCAATTTCACATAAAATCTAGTTTAGCATACAATCATAAAGTATCACATTCCATTATTCACTTCAAAATGGTCTGTCGGGTATCATTTGACAGGAATAGAAAACTTCTAACATGTTTTCTCCTTCTTGACGAATTTCTTAATTAATGACATTGGTGTCCTTCTTGCTAGAGGTTTTACTTCACCATTAAGGAGAAAAAACTAAAATCAACAAAGGAAAAAATTAACAAAATTACTTAAGTCAAGTATAAAAAAGCATCTTAAACTGTAATATGAAACCATTTTAATTCCTAGTCAAACAAATTTTCCCGAATTGTAAAAAAAAAAAAACTTCTCTTGACAGCACGCGAGTTCATTATTTATTTTGGAAGTTTTTTTAATTTTTTTACAAGAAAAAACCGGATTTCTCTTCCCAAAAAAACTAAGAGTGTTGTCGGGGGAAAAAGTACTCGTATCATTAAAAGAATTAAATTATTAGAAAAACCATCATCAGCTTAAGGTAATGTGACATTTCTCTATTAGCCCAATGAAGTGCAGAGTGATTTTTTTCCTATCGGGTGAACAAACAGAAAAAATTTTGGTGGGCTGCGCATTGCTTTTATTGTTTGTCCAGAAAAAATGCATCATTTTTTTGTTTGATTTTTTATAGGTGTGAAAAGGTACAAAAAAAAGTGTAGATATAGCGCCTTCTACCATTGTCGAGGATAGATTAAGGGTTAATTTTTATTTGACTTTCGAATAAATCAAGCATTGTTGTGAAACTTGGCAACACAATTATGTAGCTGTGGCCAATGTTGTTCCATTCAAAAATAGAAATACGACTTGGAAAAAACCGCTGCAAAAAAATGCTATTTATCTGGAGAAAAAACATTTTCCTGCTGGCCGTAAAATCACCAGCGGTATAAATGCTGTGTTTTCTTGCTGGTGTCTTGACAAAGCAACGTTGCATTATTTAAAGGTAGGAAAAATTTATAAAAAAACAAGGTTTTTTCTGTATGAACAAATAAATTGTAGGTAAAAACTCCAGAAATGAGAAAAATCTAAAAACTTTTTTGAATTATTAAAAATCGGGAACATTCATATTGTAAGTCTATACATATAGTAAGTTTATTTGAAGTACATTAGAAATCTGTTTCTGATTCATATTCGAAACAACAAATCAAATTAAAACCCACATTGATTCAGTTTTCCTATCAAATGATAATGAAATATGTATTTTTATTCGAGTACCTGAAACGAAAATGTGGTTTTATACAGTTTTGTTTCTTAATCCAAATCAGAACTGAAAGCAAATATATTTTTGTTTCTTGACAGAAGAAAATACCCGGCGTCAAACTGCAAAAAGTAAAAAGGCTTCAAATTATTTATTATCAGAATTTACGATACCAGGCTCTCAGAAATGTTCACAGCTACTCAAAAATGTTATCTGTTCTTTTACTATGTCCAAATGATTGTCTTTTTTGCCGAAGCACATAATCTCCTTTTCAACTTTTTTATAGTTAAAAAAAGCCTACTCCTTTCCGATGCTTAGGATAATTACGGTGACATCTCGCAATTTGCGACCAACAATGTTAATACCACCAACTCATTCTAGTTGTATGTGGCTTTTGTGGACTTATAATTTTGAAGAGCAAGATAGACTATTCCCCTATCTAAGCATTCCTTGTCTGGGTTTTGCGCTGTAATGTAAGACCGATGAAGCTAATGTTTCGGTCAGTTAAATCTTCGCCACTAAGAAAGGAATCTGAAATTATATCGCTTGCTTAGTCCGGATTGTATAGGTACAAGGCAGCATTATAGTCGAGGAAAAGATAACACTATCAATCTGTCTTTCCTGGGTCTTCTTCAGTTGCTAATGTTCTAGATCTAAAGCCACACTTATAAAGTCGAGTCAGGTCAGCTGGAGCAGGCTTTAACCTTTCACATACCTCAATCGACAGATCCTTATAAGCGATGGGTAAAAAACTAATGTCGCGATATTTGGTGCGCAAACTATTATCGCCTTCTTTCGGCCCAAATCTAACACACTTAAATTTTATTCATCGGGCATGCATTCCTTGAGCCGAAACGTGTTTAAGAGTTGGTTATTACCGATTTTTGGAGTTCATAGCAGCCGGTCTTAAGAGTTCTGTAAAATAGAGAATCTAGTTTTGGTTCGGTGCCACACAACCTTAGTCATCGCCATGACTTTGGAAATGTGCATACTTTCTGTCAAAAAAAGTATCCCTGTATTTACGGATCTTAACTTCAGTTGACGGCGTAGTTGGCCAACGAGAACGAGACAAAGCTTCGACCACCACACGAATGTATTACTCATATGCACGAACTTTTGATAACGTAGATTCATAGCAAGTCTTCTGTAACATTTTTAACGATCCGGCACATGAAATTCCATTTGCAATACAAAATTTGAGACAAATTCTCTATTCGATATTTTTAATTCAGATCGCGTTCAATCTCTGCGTCTGTATAAAGAACAGTTGTCCAACTATTGGGCTTTTTAAATAATCTAAGCTAATATGATGACAGTTTTTTTTAATAATTCACTTGAATGCATTATGTCAGGACAATTGATATGTCCTTCCTCACTTTGGCGTATTCCCTAGGAAAAACAGGTTTTATTTTTACCTCATATTAATTTTATATCAACATTCTTTGCATAATTTCGTATTAGTCAGTGACTTTTAAAACTAAAACTCAAGTTGAATAAAGACAACCCTCTCTGTAATCTCATCCATAAACTTAAAATTATTTCAGATTAACTTCTTGTTTTTTTTTTTCTTTCTAAAAACAGATAACAACGAACTTTCTCCGATTTGGCTTATCAAACTGCCATATTTTAAAACATTTTAGCATTTTACCTTGTATTTTAACAAATTTGAATTGTCATAATATGCACGTTAATTTTTTTGAGGATTTTGCTTTCTCCCCCTCTCTCACCATTTCCTCCTTCTACCTGACTGCTAATAGCTTATATTGTTTAATATCATTAAAATGTTTGTGTTGTTGTCTTATCTCTTAACTCCATTTGGGCGCAAAACTTTTTAATCTCTGACAAAGCCAGTTGTGACCCACTAACCAACCTGCCATCCACCCAAACAAGGAAATAAAGGCACCCGAAAAACGGTCAACAAATCGAGTATAGAAGACCAACCGCACAGCTAAAAAAAAAAATCAAAACTTTTCTTTTAGGCCGCCTGCACCATGAATATTAAAAAGAAAGAGGAAATGCTGCAAACATTACTAGTAATGAGATGAGAGGGTGAGTAAATGAACTCACCATTTCCCCAACACGGTCCACCAGAGGAAAAGTATGGACTCTGTCAAAAAATTGTCATCATAATGTGGGCTGGATTCATTTTTCCCGTTTCAAGGAATAACTTTTGTCTTGCTTAGCGGAGAGGTGGAGTTTGAAGGGCTTCAAGACAAAAGGTAAAAGTTTTTCTTTAAAACACGTGTGGGTCTTACGCAAATACCACCAAAGGACTATAGCTACGGGATTGAGACACATAAGTTTTGTTTTTTCCCGCTTGTTCTGGTTGTGTCATAAACAACATTTTTGATTAATCATTACGGTCATTAGATAAATGTTTTAAACAATTTTGAAAATAAGAATTAGACGAATTTGTTGCTTGTTTAGCTATAATTTTACGTTAAGCAGAAAATGAAGCATCATTAGATATGGATAAAAAAAAAGAAAGGGGAGGGAGATACCTGCTGTAGGTAATTAATGAAATTTTACACTTTCTACCTCTGTGAAACCAAGATAAATAGGAATAACCGAATACCAATATACCGAATAGTAAAATACATCAAATTTTATAACATTTTGTAATATTATTGGCAAATTTGAAACTATAATTGGATGAAATATTTAATGAATAGAAAAACTTAAATAATTTCCCAAAGTACATAAAAAAAACTCAGCCAGATGAACTAACCCAATGACCTTCTCGATATGAGTGATCCCTTATATTTTCCTTATATTTTCCGGAGTATTTTTCTCTCAAAGCCTCCCACTACTTCAACCGTTTGCATTATAATCTTTTCCCCTTTGGCGAGAGAGTATTTTATTATTAAATTGCTCACTTTGCTATTATACAGCAGCGCTAGCAATGGGTGTCTAAATTTGTAGCATGAGAATTTCTAAAACTGAACTCCAAACGAATAATTTCGGAGATTTGCAGCAAAGTGTCGATAGTATTTCCACCAACATTTCTGATTCAACGCAGGCTAAAATCTGCTATAATCTTCTTAAAAAGTCGCATTTTCGAATAATTTGCTTTTCATATATTTTAAAGAGTCGTAGGTTTCTAGATCCCATCAGTAAATCTTGGCTAAAATTGTCAGAAATAAGACATCATATTATAAAACTGGATATCTGGCAACACCATATCCGTGAAAACTAAGCAATTATCTTCAGCTTCATCTTTTTTTGTGCGAAAACGTCGATGCTCTGGGTCAAATACATTTTAATTTGAAAAAATAATTTTTTAATTTGAAAAAATTTTCTTTGGATTTTCTTCAATTACTTATAGAAGTATACGGCATGGATGCTTTCAGTGGGAGAAGTTTGAACATTTTGAGAACGATGAGTTTAAAATCGAACGGAACGCAGTAGAATACTGAAAGTGTACTAAGACGCAAAACTGAAATTATTATTGAATTAAGAAATAGCAATTGCATTGGAGGTGACGCAACAAGCAATTTTAGATCGTTCAACATCGTCGAGAGGAGGATGGAATTTGAGTTTCATATAAACTTAAGTCTAGAAATGTTAAACGCAGACTTTGCACATATGCAATGCTGCATGCCGACCATAAACCAAAATATTTTTAATATTTTGTTCACATCAATGGACAATATTTTAGGTAACTCCGGACACTTATTTATTCTCCCAATAACTTACCGAATCCTCCCATTTAGAATTTATAGAGGCAATTTTTAATAAATTGATGAATTTGCGCAGGAGTTTTTATAAAGGGAGTGGCAAAGTAGTACTTCTTATTTTCAGACTAAAATTTACCGGCCCTTCGGTGTCTCCAAAATTTGGTCGAACTTAGTTTGATTGAATAAAAGGTACGAAATTAGAATTTGGTGTTAATCGCTCTTTTTTAATTTGATCACCATTATAGCGCATGTAATGAAGTGTCTCTAATATGGAGTATTCGAAAAGACAAAGAGTCCCTCGAAAAATTTCCCGATCAGCTTTCTACTTCCGACATTAGAACAATTATTCCCTGACAACGACACTAAATGTCCTTATGGTGGTAACTAACTCAAGAAGGCATCTGATTTGAACCCCATCATGTTACTGCCCATTTTACCCGACAAATCGAAGTGTTTATTCGAACCCATACTCTGCATACTCTCAAGAGAGTCAAAACAGACCCTCTAAATTACCATTACATTACGCCACTAATCCGTATACTCCAGATACCACTGCATCTGCTCCGTACATAGAATAACAGAATTGGAACATCGTCCTCATGGTGATCTTCTACTTACGTGTTTTGATTTCTTGCTGTTTCCCACAGTTGATGTGATGACCGTGCAACTACCTAAGGCGTGGCAATTACCCAATCTCTACTCACCTGAGACGTTCTTTAACGAAGAGCAGATTACGTTTACAGCGCTTCTTCGAAATTATAACATCTGGTCGTAGTGATATATAAAGAGAGGAGTTATTAATATCGCGTCTTATCCTATCCTTTTGAGGTACTGTTTTCTTGTCGTGATAACTCTCTTCTCTGATTTGCCATGATCTTGGAACCAAAGCAATTTGCATTCAAACGAATTTCTAGAGAATCTTCGTCCTAGCTTATCCGTTCTGCTGTGACGAACTTGTTGCTGTATTTGATATTATTCAATTAAGAGCAGATGGATGGTACACTGATTCCGCATGAACTGTATTCAAGAGAAATCCTAACACAGCCATCTCGTCTGTCCTTTGTTTCCAACTAGGATATTAAAGCTAGTGTGAATAGTTCTTCCTGGCAGTTTTCCACTAGTATTTGCTGAAAAGATTAACCACTGTACAGCCAGATTTGCCGCCTGGTGATACGGCTGCCTTACCCTATGGCCCGTCACATTGCGAATGACACCGTGGCCGCCACGCTTCCGCGGTTACCACAATATCTACCTGGAAAGCGCAGCATGAATTATACAGTTCGTGAGAGTATACCTTCACTTTCACTGACGTTTCCGGAAGCTATCCCACATTGCAATTACGAGCCATCCATATAAATCTTCGTATAAAATTCGTTGGTTTGACCTCCTACTTTTTTGTTTGTTGGAAATTTAATCTAGAGATTTAAAGTCTCGCTGCGCTGCACGCTGCATTATCTTACAAAGCAGAACGAATCTTTCTATATATATATTTTACTGCAAGGAAATATGCGAAGTTTGGTGAGGCCATCTATGCCTATGTCAAGGACATCCACTTACCGGCTAAAGACATCTCCTCAGCAGAGAGCTGTATTACTACGTCCAAAAGACCAGTTTTTATTATTTTCCAAAAAAAAATCTTTATGTATTCTCCCCAATCAATTTCATCGCCTTGAAAGTACTCTCATCGGGCACAATACTCTTACGCCAAAGTCCTCTAATCCTCGGAACACGTGAAATAGTTACCTTCCGGCATAGCCTTCCGAACGCGTTGTAATTCCCGTTCAGTCTCTTCTGTCGACTAAAAAATGTGTCCCGGAATAGATAGATGTTTCACGATGCTAAATCAGTCGCACACAGCGACTGTAGAGCGATATTAATTGAATTTTTGGCGAAAAAAATAACAGTCAATGCAGTATGAGATGGCGCATTTTCCTGATGGAAAAAAACACAAATGTGACCTTTTATTTGAGAATAACTTCATTTTATAATACTCAAATAGCATTTCTTTTCGGCAGTTTGGACCAGCGGAAGAAAATCATAATGCAAATACCCCAATAGTCATGCAAAACTACGATATTTTTGGTCTTTCTCACATTTGGCAAGATATTCACCCTATTGACCAACTGCCTTATCGACGTTAATAATGTGGTTTATGATGTCCTGATAGCTAGAACTCCTTTTTTCACAGATTATAACACGATGGATTGGATGGATGGATGGATTTGACTGATTTGTTTAAAATCACAACATGATCAATAAGAACTCTAATTGCTAATCGATGATTTTTGAGCGCCAATTCTCGGATTTATTAGAGGTAACTTTCATCGCCAAAGGTTCATCCAGGTCATCCAGGGGACTCTTCTTCTCAATCTAATTCTAGGTCTTCCGTGAACTTGTTAGAATTTTTTTCACAAAGTCCATTCGTCGAAGGCCTTTTGCAATATTCTAAATGTTTTTGCAGCATAAATTTCATTGCAAATACAAAATTGAATGCAACTTCCTTATTCAACAAAATCACACATCGTAAAAATGCTTGAAATCAAATTTTTTTTTTTTTTTGTGTCAAAGAAAACCAAACGTAACTAATATACTAATCACATTTATAATGTAAAATTTGACACATACATATGTTTGTCATATTGTTACCAACGTAAGAAATATGGAAGATATTTCTGAGATTCGATATACTCGCGTAATTTAAACGAAGAGCTTGTCTTACCTTTTGGATACATTAATGTATCCTTGATTCATAGTCTTTATAACGACAGGGGAAATCAGAATTTGGGAGATTTCATTTTATGCTATTTTAATTGCCAATATAAAACTGATAGCGGGGATAAGCCTAATTAATCATATGTTTCATTGCTCATATCAGCTGGTGGCCATAAATTGAAGCCGGGTCCCGGCCACGAAAAATTGTCATGCAAATTCCATGTTGCATACCCAGAACCTCCATGGGGCTTGTGTATGCTCATAAATTAACTCAAGGATCCTACTTAAACCAAATAAGGCTACATTATCTTTTCCGGACACCAAATCATTATGACACTCCCCAGGTTAATATTTTTAGTAAATGAATCGGAGCTACGCTCTGTACTCAACGTAAGCGAACAAAGCGGAGCATAAAAGCCCAATTCTAATTACCAAGGATATGAATAACAATCATTACATTGCGCAAAGAAATGTAAAATTTTAAAAACGAAAAAGTCATTAATTTCATTTATTAATTAGTCTCCCAACGTCAACAGCTCCTTTGTGAAAAATTTAAAATCTCATTTTAAGCTCGACATAACAAAATAAAAAACACCAAAAAAACCCTTAATTCGGGACTCCCTCATTGTGAAGGGCACATCCACAATCCACCCCACTCACCTCACTCTCACGGAGGGCTACTTGTTTCGTTTTATAGAAATTCATCATTCACAACGGAACAAAACAACATGGAATTGTCGAGTGGCGTCCGTCAGTTTTCGTTCTCCTCTTTTGTCGTCATTATCATTAAGGCTCCACATTTCCATCAACATCCGACGAATCATGCAACCAAGCACTTCATCCGCGGATACTCAAACTTCCCTGCACTATTTAGACACTTTGAATGAAAAATTTGTATTAATGTTCCCCAACTCTATGTTATCCATCCAGGGCTTCTTAACGATTTCGGCGGACATTCTCTCCCGCTCTCCCGCCCACCCCACCCTTAAATCTGCGCCTGGGTGGGTTAGTAAGATGAGTAAAGCAAAAGCCGGGAAAAAAATAAAAATTAATTTCTCATAGAGTGGCATCCATTAAAAAATGTTCAACATTTTTTTCACTTTCTAAATATATTTTCGCGAAATATTATTTTATCCATGGGAACAGTGGGGTGAAAATCCAGTTAAATAATTAACTAATATGGACGTTGAACAGAAAAAATGAAAAACGAAGATGTAGATGTTGCATGATAACTAATTAAGATCAGTGGTCCCACCCACGGAACAATTCTATTTTCCATATTGCCTTAAATAACAACCGACTAATGTTCTTAACGACCATTGAAGAGTACCGGAATTTAAAAGTAATAATTCGATTATTTGACGAAATAAAACATCTCAGCCGGCGTAGTGGAATTATAAGCTATACATCAAACTGAAATCTTTTCCGGAAAATATATTTCATAAGTTTTGATGATTGCATTATTCATTGTCATAAATGTACTATTTCAAAAGTGGCCTATAATGCAATGAGTGTGAATGAATAATACAAAGTATGAGTTATATTGACCAATTCCCGCTATTTTTTTGACATGTTGTATAATATTCCTTATTCATCATTCGTCCATTTTCAAGGTAACTGAATACTTACCGGCCAGCTGTTGTGTTTTTGTACACACCAGGTCCTTTCCGCCTAAAAGGTTGGCAATTCGATTCAGAAAAAAATTAATGTAGCCATGTTTAGACAATCATCAAATGCCGCATGAAAAACATATTTTTACGGCATTTAAAATGCCTCATGCAATGCCTCGAATCAAAAAAAACTCTTCGACGGTTTGCACCCACTTTTAGCAAAAGTGACATCGATGTAGAAATTTGTTTCTCTTGCCCGAATTTTAATTTGTTTCTCTTGCCCGAATTTTTTGATGGTTTCTGTTGTAACAAATTTTTTCGTGCGGTTCGGTTCGGCATTAGCGGTGTCCATACGGTCTCATTTAATCAGCAACTATCGGCAGATGATTAATTTTAACAGGATCAGTCGTTTTGATACTTTTGCTGCGTTTGAGCGGTAATTTTCCTGCTTAATTAAATGGTTAGTATAATAGACGTCTTTATCTATAATTTTTTGTCGAAGGCTTATTTCACTTAATAATAGTTCCTAGTTCCTAGTTCCTTAATAATATATAGTTCCAGGCAACACTTTACTCCTAATATTTAAGCTAACATCGTCAGTTTTATTGACGATGGAGCTACTTTAAATAAATTCATCGACCAGATCAAACTAATACTTGCCAACATTCACATAACGTCCCACACAAATAACGTCTTTGTTCGTTGAAACTAAGTGCTTGGTTTTGCGTTGATCACCAGACCCACTCTTGCGACCCTTTTTCAATGCTTATGAAGACTGCAGTAACGTCTCGATGTTCTCGGCCAATGATGTCTATATCATATACATATATATACTTATATATAGGTATATATATATTGCTAAAGATATTTATATATATATATATATATATATATATATATATATATCGATAAAGATGATGTCACTTCTTCCGCTTAAAAGAAACATGATTTCTCGTGTTATGATCACACGAGTCATATTGCTTTGTGGGTATCTTTATGCGGGAATCTTGTTCCGATTATTATCATTTTGTGCACTGTGGCTAAAGAAAACAGTCTGATTCCATTTTCGAAATATTGTTAAGCAAATTGATTTTCCAACTGTGCAGCGGTCATATGCTCCTTCTGCTCGTAAATTCTGTCTCTGGTCTCTCCGTCTTTGCACCACTTATAGTTCTAAAGAGCGACTTTTTGGGATTTGCGACTGTGTCTGATGAAAACTTCTAGTAAACGTCGAGTCAAGTAAATGTTTCTCTAACTAATGTTAAACTGTAGAATGTATGTAAGCTAACAAATACTCCTCCATATCTCATTCATGGAATGTAGGTTCATTTGCCTTCTTTTTCATATATTCTAATCCCTGCTAGCCCACTGTGCTTCACTTCATATTACCCAAACGCGAAAATTCATTAAGGCGTAGTCATTTTTCTTTTGGCCGAAAAAAATCACCAACGACAAAAAAGTACTCACTTAAAGGCGTTAGGCAACAACACAAGACAGCTCTTAGAAAAAAAAAAATGAAAAGTATAAAATATACAAGACCAACAAAGAACCTTGAATGGACATTATTTTACCTCATCATTCCAACCAACCCCAAGCAGTCGACATCTCCTCCACCTCTTCCAACGTGCACATTCTCTTATGCCAACGAACTAAAGTAAGCGTCCAAACAAACAAAATTTTTAATGAATACCTTTGCATTTTTTTCACTACTTTAGACAAAAAGAAAGCCCTCCTAAAATACCTGAATTAGAAGCCCTTTCAATACAAGGCTCGACCCCCTTTTGAGGGGCTTCTCGAGCTCGTATGGCATAGATGGGAGGGGAGCAGGTCTGCTTCATAAGCATTTCCAGAGAGATGTAAAATTAGACAATGTTAAACGGGACGTTACGCCACTGCCCACGGAATTCAACAGCGACAACGGCATTAATAACAGCAGTAGCAGCAGCAACGAAAACAACAACAACAGCATTAGCAACACGCAATGAAAAGGACCTATTTAAAAATTGTGCGTAATTCTCGAAATTTTAAAATTAACAGTCGACAACACAAGAAAACACACTCTTACACTCACACACACGCATAAGAGAGGTGGAAAAGAAAACGGATTCATTCCAAGAAAGGCAGCGAAGTGGCCATTAAAATAATTTCACCAAAGAGATTTTTTCTCTTTTGTTAAGGCACCATCTTAACAATGGCCTAAACACTGTCCAATAAGTAACTGTTTGTTGGAGAATCTGTAGCGATTATTCGATGCCCTACTGAAGTACACTGAAATAAATTTGATGAAAGATAGCCAGCATGCAAGTTGTCGGAAATAATGGAGCCATCTACGTGATTAAGTAAGATTTTAGCCAAATGATTTAGGATTGAATAGCAAAGAGGACGTTACGTGATTTGGTATGTCCCTTCGGTGAATGACGTGTGATTAACCCAACTAAATTCAAAATTAATAACGTTATTTAACATCAAAACTTTATGGACGAAACAAAGTATATTTATTCCCGGTCATCGCCATTACTTGCTCACTTAGATAGCGACTAGAAATAGACATTACCATCTATTATACAGTGTCTGTAGAAAATAATACCAAGCTCTGCAGTCTTCTACGTTCCATCTCCCCCAAATGTTCATATTTGTATACATTCTTTATATCTAGAAGGAATCGTTTAAAGTACCAACTATCTTTTGACAACAATTTGTTATACAACTTTTTAAGCCGATTGGACGATGTCCGTCTGTCTGGCCGGTAGACAAAACCTGTAGACTAGCTGGTAGGCAGGATCAGCGTCATAAGTCTTTATGAAATGTTTTAATATTTAGCACAGCATAAAACTTTACCACTTCGTAGCCGAAGAAAAGGCCAAATTTCAATTTCTCCCCTGTAGCTCCTAATTCGTCGACCACTGCAACATAAATTTTTATTTAGCATGGTAACTTTTAATAACTTTTAATACCTAGCAAAATTTGAGAAAAATTAACCAGACAACTACGCCCTTTCGGGTGCCTCCCATACAAACGACCGATTAAACTCAAAATTAAACAAATTTACTTATTTATCGGTATTTATTTTGACCTAAAATTATTACATTTTTAACTGATGAAATATTACAAATTAGACCGGTAACCTCGCCATACAAATTGTTTACCTCACCTCACGTAAATACCCGTTTAAACCCATATGTCTTAACTTTGTATCTATCAAGCGGCTCCACTTAATTCTGTCAGATTTTGCGTATGTGTTCTGTTCAAATTCACCTATTTAACGATATTTCCCCTGAAATCCTAGGTCGTATATTGCGGCAAATAAAATCTTCGTCAATTTCATTAGATTTTAAATGTTGGTAACATATGGCAATTTCGACCGGATAACCCCACCCTTTCTGGTATCTTCCATACAAATTACCTAATTATTAATCCACATATTCTTAGATTCACATCGTTCATTCAATTGTACTGAAATTTAGTATATTTAACAAGCTTTGACCTTTTTTTTTAATTAGCTCTAAGGAAATCAGTCCGCATTTCCAGCCACCTTTGGATTTAGCACAAATCAATATAAAATCAAATCAAAAAACAAATTCCCTTACATCTACGAGTACTAGACTTGTCAATTACTCGACTACTCGAAGTGTTCGTCAGAGGCATTGAGATTGCCACTGCTCAAATAATGATAGGTGGCTGTATTGTGGATTGAACCCGCGATCATGCGGACGATAGTCTTGTAACCTAATCATTGCTCTACGGTCGATGACAGCACAAATCAATGGTTGCATATGATTTCTAAGCGGAAGATATGTAATAAGTAAGGAAGTAAATAATAAGTAGTAATAATTACGTCCAGTAAGCTATAATTTTGCTCCTTTTATTGTGCATTAATTCACGACATTTTTTGATAAGAACCTAGTAATTTACCACGCCTCTTTTACCCTAACGCGGAAGGACGTTAGAGGAAGGTACATGTACAGAGTAGCGCACCAATTGCACTACAATAAGAAATTCAAATACTATTTTATATTCAATATAATAATATTCAAATATTT
Source organism: Philornis downsi (assembly GCA_019455685.1). Lineage (NCBI taxonomy): Eukaryota > Metazoa > Arthropoda > Insecta > Diptera > Muscidae > Philornis > Philornis downsi. The sequence goes on from JAHXMU010000017.1 coordinate 1,766,935, forward strand.
TTTTAATCAATATATTTCATTAATTTTTTTCTTTTTATTGTATAGAAACTTCCATTTTATTTTATATAACTAAACGGTTTTGAAGATGATAGACCGTAAATGACCTCCATGCTCATTCACGCATACATGACGCCTGATCAGAGAATTATTCATTGCACGACCGACTATTGTTTTAATGGGCTACTTCATTTCAGCCAAATTTCTTGGTTTCGTTTTGTACACCTCTTGCTTAACATAACCCCTTAAAAAAAGTCTGGTGCAGTCAGGTCAAGTGACCTTGGGGGTTAGTGGAATTTCTAGGTATTAATTTGTTAAGGAATTTTCGTTGGAGCTCCGCCATAACCGGTTTGGCTAAGTGTGCGGTTACTCCATTTTGCTGGAACCAAACGCTGTTGAAACACATACGTCTTCTGCCTAGTTCCCCATTCCATTCCCTTTGACAATTGACAGTAGCTCGATTTGTGCGCCACTCTATACATATTAGTTCATTTCACCTAAATGGTTCTATATAAACAGTTTTTATATTTCAGTTACATATCCATAATTTATGATTGTTTTCTACAGACATCAATATATATGGATTCAGTTTTAAATATTTCTTATTCCCATTATTTGCCAGTATTAAACTGATGGTCTAATAATCAGAATTTTCGTTGCCCGCATTAGCACCTGCTGTTGACACTGTTGACGGTTGTACCACCGCTTTGAGAGTGCCGGCGAGAGTATGATATGGATATTTATATGTGTAAGGTCCTCCATGTTATCACGGATGTTTCGAAATCTCAACAAAGTTTGTAAATTAACCGCAGTACTGTTGTTATTAATAATTCAAAAAATGTTTTTTCTCGGCGTGATATTTATTTTCAGTCCACATACTAATGAATAGATCCACAAATAAACACACAGAATCGCCCTTGATGCGTATCACTTTGATCTCTATCCGTTCACTTAGTGAAAATAATTGTCGCAGAAGAGGGTGACTAAAACTGCGCTGAAAGAATGCATCCCAAAGCTTGATGGCGCGATGTAGCTACTGGTCGAGTAAAATTATAATGAAAAAGTAACGAAATTACTTCACACTTTGTTACAAATACCATCTTCAACTTACAACGCCCCATAACTAACCAGTAGGCCATCACCTTTTTTAAGAAGGTCCGCCATTGTGCTCAAAAACGAATGATTTTCTTTTTTTTCCTCTGTTAACGTAGAAAAAAGAAGTAAAATAACGTCTTAAAACGCGTTATGTATGCGTAGCCATTAACGATTTTTTTCGTGCATTTTTCATTAACGAAATCGGGGGTGGTGGCAAATCAGAAAAGAAATTTGAGGTTGGGGGGGAGGGGTGGCCAATAGTACTTTACTACAATGTCCCTTAGCAGGATGCTGCTGTTGCCCTTTATAATGTCACACAGCCGTTGAAGGGGTGCTTTGGTTACAATGCGAGCAAAAAGAATCCCTTTAAATGCTACAACAATGTTTTATTATAGGTACTTACATTCTACTAACAAAACCTGCGCGCGTCTGTTGTCTAAAAGTTATTAATTATTCAAATCAAGTCAAAATTTCTCCTCCTTTTTGGTAGTAGAGAAAAGGCTTCCTTTTTAATTTTTGTTCTTGCGAACATGGAGGAAAAAGTACCAAAAGAAGTTATTTATATGAAACCGGGGGAAGGGTGAAAACGATATGCTATTAGAAGATTTAGAGGCCCCAAAAGACATTTTTGTTTATGCTAAACTTTTTTCCAGCAAGCTGAAAGTTTTCAGTTTTTCAAATTCATTTGAAGTAAATAGTATTTTGTCCTACACATATCGTATAAATTTCAAATTGGTTTTCTATTGGATGTAAAGATAAATAGTACTTGTGCCCGTTCTAGGTTCCATTGGTTTATCAATAATTGGATCAAAAGTAATGCTCTCACCCCTAAGACCCAAGCAGGGTTAAGCCCTCACTCAGTTGGAAGTGAACACTTTTGAAATTCTAATTTGTAAGCGCAATTTTGTCGACGACAGTAACTTTTCGTATTAATATTGTAATTCTATAATTTGCGATATGTGAACATATGGCGAGTTTTCGCTTAAGTTTAATTTAATAATGCAATTAAAAACATTTTTTTACAAAATTCCGAAATACATGATAATATTTGTGATATCAGTAGCCGATTGGGTATTCAAATTTAACTATCTAACTATTTTTGATTGTAAATTATTTAATATCTCTGTAATTAGAATTAATTACTGTCAATTGTGCTGAGTGGTTTGTTATTTAGATGGTGATTATAATAGAAAATTGTATCTATTTCGTGATGCACTTAGAATAGAGTTCTAAGCACTTCGATCGTCTGTGCTCCCTCTCCGGTTTGTCATGCCAAGTGTTGATATAATGGTGAAAATGTGATCCTCCCACCGGAAATCTTGGTTGCTATTTTTCATGCCGGAACATTTCGTTCTATTCGCATAATGTGGCCTAATCAACGCAATTACTGATGTGTTTGACTGCGTTGATGACGCTAAAAGGCTCATACAGCCCATTAACGATGATGGGTCAATTTATCAAAAAAAAATTCCCTTGGATCCCATAAACAGCATATAAGAGAGCTTTCTATATCCAATGGGCTTACACACATTCTATTCTGCGACTCTCTGAATGAGACTTACTTCAATTCAGTTCAATGAGAATTCCGAACGTCAGTTTGGGAAGATCCTAATAGATTTGTCTATTATTCGACTACTCGAAATGTTCGTTGGAGGCATCAAGGTAACCGCCTCACAAAAAAGATTTCAATTTTGTAGGAATACCAAACTCAACAGCGACTTTGCCCTATCAAACTGTAGAAGACAGTGTAATAGTCGGCAAAAAGTTGGTATAGATATCAATTTATTTTTCTTGGATGTTCTTTCAAACTTTCTGCAGTGTGAATATCTGGCAAGTTGTCGATATACCAAGTCAAAACCCGATTTGATAAGATCCAGATAGGGTAAAATAGTCCAAGTTATCCAAATAATACACTCGGCAGAACCCTATAAACAAACAATAGACTATGGACGGATGTTGCGATAGTTGGTACACACATTTGGATTGCCTTTTTTGAACAGAGGATATTATACATATATTATCCATTTATTGGCTTCAAAACTGCCGGTTTGGCAAGGCTGTCAACTGTTAAAGACCTGCATAGGAAGTGGTAGTTACATATATTTAGTGGAATTCACGAATATCGATCGTTTAACAACCAAAGAACGCGTCAAAATAGTTGAAAATTACTACGAAAGTGGTGATTCGAACGTGGGCTTTCAACTGCCCATTTCTTAATCGGCTCAAAGAACCCGAAAGAAGTGACTTTTTGCGCATTATGTTCTGGAAGTGCCATTGGACAGTATTTTTTTTAGAAAATTACCTCAAAACGATCCACTGCTGCAACCAATACGGAGACGGTCATTTAAATGACATCGTATACCGTGCACTGTTGTTTTTAACACACGAGATTATTATTTGGATTTTATATTGTCTCGATGATGGCCAGTCTACGAGTATATCATCATATCCGCACTATTCTTTTCTTCAGACGCTGTGCGACATTCTTGATCTTACCACAGCAGGTTATGGCTATTTCAGCTCACTGCTGTTTAGCTTTCTTTGTGCTAAATTGCTAACGACTTTCACTTGGCATTACCTCGCACATGCCGGCAATCCGAATATATGTTAGCACTACCGATAGCACGCACGTTCATGGTAGTTGAATCATGACTACCACCTATTATTTCGTATCCATTGGCAGTGTTCTTTTACAGCCAGGGGACAGGCAATACGCCTTGTGGATACTTCTGTATTTGAACTGGTTCCACTTACTGTCATCCTCTTCGCCGCGATTACAGTCGATATTCCTATTAAAATTGGCCAGAATAGTTTCAACGTCATGATCACAGGCAATATATCTTTGATCTTGTCGTCTTTGTTATCCCTTGGGTGTGCACAAAGTCGCTCTGACGCGGAATTTGCATATTCGACCGCCATATCTGAATTCGCTATTTTGTAGAAATCATATTTTTGCGTCAAAAGCGTCCTTATAAGGTCCATTACATGGTTACACCACACATTCTGGATACTCAAATCGAGGCATTTATAAAGTGTGCCAAAGGACAAGTTTCTCATTGTTCAAAAGGAAGAACATTATGATTAAACAAGCATTTGCATACTCCTCAAGAAATTTTGCAACGATAGTACATTAATAACAAGGAGACATCATTAAAATAAACGTTTGTACACTATTTATTACAATTCGAAATAAATCCATTCAACGAAAATGTATTTCAAATTGCTGCCGACAGAATATTATCGATTATGGAATTTAGTGATTAATCCACATTTCGATTAATCAATTAATGGATTAGTCGAAAGTTCTGATTATTAGAATCAAATTGAATTTTAATTTGAATCTTGGTCAACCTAAATGGAATAGTTTATTCGAATTTCAACTATTTTATATACGGAAACAGCAATATTTAGTTATTCAAGTTTTGATTATATAAATGTATATTATATATACTTGATTATATTCAATTGATCAGTTAATCATAAGTTTTGAATAATCAAATTAATGAGTAATCGATTATTCATAAATATGATTAATCAATGAATTGATTACCCTGGAGTTCGGTGAATCCTGTCCACCGATTAATGAAATAATCGCACATGACTATTTGAATAATAATCCAAAGCCGTCAAAAATAATGCAAAAATAAAATCCGAAATGTTGTGGTCCTTGAACACAAGAAAATTCTGAATATTTTTAATTTGGATCATGGTTTTGGTTAATTTTGTAAGGGTGGCAAAAGATATGTGTTTGCGAAACTCTTAACTCTGGACAGAGAAGGAGCATCCTGAACAAAATTTTGTCATAAATTTGAACATATATTACCAGCCAAATTGTCGTATTTTCGCGTGGTCATGTGTCCTCCTTCTAAAACTGAAGAAATGAACAGGCAGAAAAGGCAAATTTAAGTAATATCTAAAATAAACGTCTATTTTAAAAACTGGACAGTTCGTAATTACACATTAATAACATTATATAATTAAGACTCTTTTACTAAATCATTCAACACACATTTCGCTCCCTATCATTATTTCTGTTGCTGCCCTTATTTTATCACAAATTAATTTACTCGAGCTAATGAACAGACAATAACTTTGTACGTTCATCGCAAGGACTATTTCTTAAATATATTGCTGAAATCTTATTAAATTTCAGATATTTTTAAAATTCATAATTCAATTATGTGCACCATTAGAAGAAAATTTTAATGCTCTTTTTGGGATTTTTCCAATTCTCAATTATAGGATTTATTGTAAGTTATGCTGGTCAATAGGTGGGATTCCACTCTCCTTTACACTCCCGCACAGAAGCATTGATATGAAATCATAAGCTCAATGTCACAACTAATTTACCTTAAAGATTTAGAGTAATATAAAATTCATAGAAAATTTCCAACTGTTATCACTCGCATTAAATGCCACCTTTTTTGGGGGAGAAAATAATGAAATATAATGCAATAAAATTGTATCAGTCACATGCCTCACATGACTGATATGTGAAATTCTTCAACGTGCGAAGGAAAAATTGCAGGCAAGACAATTCTCCCAGATCTTATTTTGGTATGCATAAAGAAATATTTCTTATTATAGCGAACAAATCTTGGTTATGTTTATGACTGTGGAAAATTGGATGAATAAATTTAGACGTAGTCTTACATGTCCTTAAAAGTATCTCGTTCAGAACCTCAACTCATATCATCGTCAAGACCGGCGTTATTGCTTTTACTAATTAAAGAGTAAGGCGAACTTACTGAGGCCACTGGCATAACACAGTACTCCAGTAATTGAGTATAAAAATATCTATCAGTAAGATGGGCGCCGTCGATTCATTACTGTGGACAAAACACATATCTGTGGACATACCACAGTCAGAATAATATACTTTCCAGAGTGGACCAGCTCCGTAGAAGGCGATGACTGTGAAGTTCATCGGAAAGGAGACCGCAACAGTTTCTTAGGGTGCCGTTACTGTATCGATTCATTCTGATTAACTTTCGCCTAAGGAAACGATTAATGGATAATACAACCCTGTTTTATTGACCAGTTTCAGCAATACTTTAAGGAGGATACACCCCCATTTGGCTACAAGTAAAGTGCTATTTCTTCAAGGCAATGTAAAGTAAATAATAGAAAGCAGAGAAATGTATTTTTATAGATTGGCCCAATCACATTATTCGGACGGCCTGATAAACTTGGATAATCACTGGATCAGACTCGAAAGGAGAAATAACTAACTAACTGATATTGCACTAGGATTCAATACCTTCGTACATTGGAGGTAAACGAAGAAAGGAGAAAATATTATGCCACTCCTTAAATGATCGGCCGATTTTGAATAAATTTCACACAAATGTTTTTCAAGTATTGGAAAAGAAATTATCTCAACAATTCCCGTATATGAAAAACACCATCAGTTGCAATTCAAAATTTGTGAAAAATAGCCTTTATAGGCACAAATTTCGGAGAAAAATATGATCACCCTCACGCCTATTTGGAAAAAAAGTTGTTCAGGTATGTATTACATTTTTGTATTATTCTGAAAGATAAAATTTAGAACACTATAAACCCAAAGTGTTTTCTTAGATGTTACAATTCAGATTGCTTGTCACAAATATGTGATGTTTTTGAACAAAAAAATCAAATTTAACCCAAAATATCTTTAAATCAACAAGTTCTTTATTTATAATTGCATTTCTTTGAAATAAATGTGATAAGTTTTGTCACCAGTTGCCCATAAACAGCAAAAACACAAAGCGATTAAATTAATAACCCCATTTTTGGTTTTTCTATGAAAATTGTAGAATTTATTTCAAAAATGTTTAGAAACGTTCTGTTGTTTATTATTACTTAAGATAAGGCCATCTTATCAGTGTATCTTTTCAAGATATAACCGATGGTGTAAACGTGGTTGTTGAACTCAAGGTTCTAAAGCCCACTGTGCAGCTCTAATTGTATACTGAGTCTCCGAACATAAACTTGCCAATAATTCATAATATAATATTTGCGTAAAATTTGATCTAAAGCAGTCGAACCGTAAAGAGATGGCATAACACTTTTCCGTTATTTTCGTTTACTCCGACAATACGTCGCTTGGCCAGTGGCAAGTAATCTCGAAGGCAGCGTTCAACCGATTCATCTTCCTCTTCATTGGCATATACGGAAGTTTTCGCTAAAACTGATGATTATTCTGTGTGTGGTTTCCGATTAGTCAGTGGCTGGTTCCATCCCAACTCAAAGAGGATGTACAGATCGTCCGAGATATCCTTGTCCTTTTCAAGTGGGGCATGAAGATTTCGTCAGTCTGTATTGATATTGCTTAACTTATTCTACGCAGCAAAAGCGAACTTCGACCAGTCGGTTCTTCTTAGGTTTTTGGATTTAGGGCGCCGCAGAAATTCCTACAGGTTGCCCCGACAGTGGTCATTTTATACGTTCTTTAGGTATGTCCCGATATATGAGGATTTGCTTCTATAGCTTTCGTTTAAGATACTGCATATTACCTCATACATTGCAAGGAAAACATTTTCTCGTCCACTGCCTTGCTCCAACATATAAGATGTTGTAAAAAAAAAGTTTATTGTTTTTTCATGGCGCTGAAAACTTTATATCGGTCAAATATGTAATATTTGTTTCGATAACTAATTGATATTTTAAAGGTAATTCAGTTACTCCTCTTTTATAGAAACCCTTGGCTCTATTGGCAAAAATTGGCACAGTGAATTTTCTCAACCATTTCTTGGAACAACAAAATCATTTGCCATAGATAGGAAAAAGGTAGTAATCATTTGATGCCTGACCCAGACTATAAGTTAGATGAATAATAACCTAACAACGATCCGGGATACTCTGGCGAGTCACTAACAAAGACGGCTACTTCAGGGTGATTGCTTCCTTCAGATGGCCCAATCATCGAATTAAGAGTTTGGCCGTAAGGCAAATGATTCCCTACCAATCCCACTAAACACACATCAAAACCTTTGAGAGGGTCAATGTCTAAAAATGTACGCCGGCTTACCGTGATTCGATCCCGATCGTTTTCGGTAGACGTTGTCGCAAGTAACAGACTTTTCATTGGCAGTCACCACCCAATACAGAAATTGGTCGTTTTTGTTGCCATTCAGTAACTATTCGGACATGAAAATTCAGACCATCAGGTTTCTTGCATTCATTTGCATTGAACCCATACATCGAGCTCCTTTTTGTAGCAGCAGCCTGACTTGCATTTTTGCCTTTATCGAAAAAATAACCATAAACCATGTGGCGTATCTTTGTACATGGCGTAAATTGTCTGAACAGTTTTTGTTTTTCTTAGTTACAAAGTCTTATCTTTTTAACGCCACCTAGCGTAATCCAATCGCAGTTATACAACGCGAGATACAGATTACTGAATCCTTCTATTGGAATTGTGCATTTTTTTACCATGCCATACATTTCTTCGGCGTGGCTTCAGAAACATTCTGATCAAGTCTCGCACTTAACTCTTTCTATACACCAATATTAAATTTCGACTAGTCGGTTCTTCATGGGATTCTAAAGTACTTGCGTTGATATTTCGAAAACAACTTCTATCGGATGCAGACACGTTCGTCAAAGAAAATAAATCTTCACAGAAATTAAAATTTGGCCAGTTATCTCTTCTCAACTGGTATATAAGAGCATCAAACATTGCATCACCAATGGATCGCATATGCCTGCCCGTCAATTTCAAACAAAGAATAAAGGTTTTATTTTAAGTTGGAACATGATTAAAACCTTCAAAATAACCAAAAACTTAATATTTTACTGAGAAAGCTTGTATGGAGTTAAGATTCATTTCTCTCCAACTCATTGTAGAAATTTGGACCGATCGTTAAAAATCATTATGGTGCCATTACAAAATATGTTTCGGTCACTGTTTTGAAGTACCGTTTAGACTTGGAAAATAATTGGCTTCTTATCTGAATCATTACCATCGCCATGTGAAGAAAAACAAAATGTACTTATTGAGAGTAGGTTTTCACAATGTATTTGTTTCTTTAGAAAAACTACCTAAATTACGAAAAACACTTCACTAATTTATTGCTATATATTTACCGCCTTACAATGGAAACATTTCATCAAACGTTGTCTCAGCCATCATCATATTAGCAATATTCAGGAATTTCTTCGATAAACCCCTCTCCAGGCCCGGTATCATCTCGTTTAAGTATAAATCTTGATTATCATTAATAATCGTATTGCCCACTTCACCCAAAACGTGATCACCGTTAAACAAATTATCCAAATGCATTTTGAACACACCGATATTGATCTTCAGGGGCAGTTTAGTAAATCTCACATAATCCTTGCCATCAGCCTTGGGCACACGGACACCACGAATTTTTACCAAAGCTTTGACATTTTCTGAAAGATACAAACAACATTTTAAACCACAAAAGATAAACTTTTCCGAAAAATTCTGCTAGCTTACCACAATACCCTTTAACATTTCCCTTGCCTTGGATGTTCAACAATAGCATGTTTAATTTCATAAAATATTTGCCAGTAAAATCAATGCGTGGCAAAGTCAGAACGACATCAAAGGCTAATTTGGAGACGTTAGCTCTGTTGGTTATACAGGAAATTGGTTTTTAAATATATATTATAACGTTGGAAACCTAACACCATTAAAACCACTACCTTTGTAACAAAAACTTACGATAATTTATTAATTATGAAATTACTTCCTCCTCTAACTACCATATCGCTGAAGACTGCTTGGAATTGTGTGCCCCGACTCATTTCAATGTTGTCCAGGTATAAAGGTTCCAATGGAGGCGAATAATAACCATCACCCAAATCTCCAGTGGCCAAGAGAGGACGTATATTTTCTACAGCTTCAGTGATGCAGTTATCCATATCGGGATGATTTCGGTGGCAGGGAACAATGGATGGTGCTGGAATATAAAATAGAATTATCACGCAGTCTTAAAAACATATAAACCAATTTAAAAAGCAATTAGAAATACAATATTGAAACATCATTCAGTTATATTCAAGCTAAGTTTGAGGTATCGAATAAAAGTTTTAAAATGTTCCAAAGTTGGATCAAAAATTAGAATTTTCCCATCCCTTAAACTTAGGGATACGAGAAAGCTTTTCTATATTCAGTAGGAAATATGATGTATTGGAATACAGTTATATCTACGTATCGTAATTTTTGATCCCTGATTGTTATTCGCTTAAGAGCAACCAGAAACTTTTACAGAATTTCTCAAGCAGTTTGCGATTGCCATCTGACATTCGATTGATGGTAGCTAATCTGAGAAGGCTGTGAGTTTAAGTAACCTACATTTTTTGTTAACTCCAGTGCATTTTAGGTAATGAAATAACATTAGTTACTGAAACTCAACTTCCATGAAAGCCTAGTAGTCGTTGACAACACCAAAATCAGAATTGAATATAATGTTGGAAAATAGAGAAAAGGAAAATTCACTCTACATAGCAATACCTCCGAGAACGGATTCCGACCTACCAAATTGATCATCTGGTAATAAATGGAAAGCATGCTTCTAGTGTTATGGACATTTGTATGATCCGTTTTGCCAGCATAAACTCGGATCACATGCTGCAGCTAAAGTGCGCACTGGCACAGTCAAAAACGAACGTAACCAAGTACAAAGAATGATAGATATCACTAAGCTCCACACTCTCGAATTATCCGTAGCGACTCCGCCTAACTCTCCCAACTATTACAACAAGACGCCCCACATCTGGTCGCAAAAACTTGATTATAAAAAATAGGGCTCAAAACTGCACATATGATGACGCTGCGGTCAACTGTAACGCGAGCTGTAAGGGAAGACTAAGGAGAAGAGCTTGAAGGTTGAGGAAAGAGCTAAAGAGTGGGAATATAGAAAGGTACAATGATAAAAGTGACGACCGAGAGGTGAAAAAAAAGTAGTATAAGATAGGGCTTAACTCGGTAATCTCATTTCTACAACCTGCTTATTCCGGATGACACTACAAGTAAACAAATGGCGACAATTACCGACGATGGCATAGGTTGCCAAGAACAGAATCACAGCAATTTGATTGGATGATGTCAGCCTGGAGATGAAGAGTGTTACTTGCGAACGTATGGATTAAGCAAGCGATTTAATGACAAAGCCCTTTATAGATGAACCAAAATTCAACTGTGCAATACCTTGTTTTATTTGCCTTTCTGTATAGGGATGTATCCTAGCTTATGACACAAGAGAATAAAATCTCCGAAGACGAAAATATATGGCCCACTACTGTTAACGCAGAGTATTGGTGTCGCACGAACCGTGAGCTGTGTGAGCTATATACCGACTCTGACGTGGCCAAGCGTGATTGCGTTGTCTGGTTCATAATGTGCGGATAAATTTAACTCTCCAACACGGAAAGTTTTCGACAATGAACTCAACGGGTCTCGCAGAAAAGGACGACCACACTTTTGAAAGGCTATCAAAATTTGGCACACCGAATTGGAGAAGAAACACAAATGACGGAAACGCTTCGGATTATTTTCTATGCGCTTCGTATAATAGATAAGAATGGTTGTTGTTGTCGTCATCTAAGTATGTAAGAGTATTCTAATAAAAATTGGAATAAATTTGATTTCTTTTCTCTCGAAGAAATTTGTCTAACAAAAATTAGCAAAAAATATTTTCTAATAATATCAGTTTGAAACAGCCAGAAATAACTGACAGGGAGTGAAATGCAAAGGTAAATAAATAATCTCCTTAAATTTTTAGAAATTCTACTACATTTTATTATTTCTCCTTTCCAGTACTCTTTTCAACATCTTTCGTAAGAGGGAATTTTTAGTACATTCAGTAATAAAACAATAGTGAAACCAAGCTAATATTTGCTTTTAATAATTATTTTAAAAACCAAACTTAATATGGAGGATAATTTCTAGAAAAATGAAAATAATTTACGACAAATCGCTGTTTTGCAGTGTACTTTCAAAAAGTGTCGGGAAATGTTCAATAAAATGCAAAATATTTATTATTTAGTAGGTCATTTCGGAAATAATATACTTATGCCACAAAATAATCTAATCGCCAAAACGTTTTTCAAATGTATTTTTTGGATAATATTTCAATTCTCACAGCGAATCCCCTGTTATGTCTTCTATCGTCTGAAAATGGCTGCCTATAATTGGTAACTTAAGGCTATCACGATAATCAAAAAACTTTACGTTGACTTTTGATTGACAATGACTTGGTTTTTTCAGTTTCGGCTTAGTTGCAAACTTGTAAATACGTGTCTAATCACCATTTACAATGCAATTTATGAATATGAGGTAGCAATTGTTTCGTTCTATCTTATCTTCAGTTGCCTTTACGCGATTGAGTTTTTGAAGGAAATTCAGGTCTTTTGGAATTAGCCAATCGGCAACACATTTCACACGCAGACGATCATGTAAATTTATCGAAGTTAATTGCATTTGGGGACGTTGATCAGATCAGATCAAGACAAATTTTCCACCACATCTCAACTACTTTGAATACAGTCTTCGACTTGGATCATGAAGTCCATTCACAGTAAAACTTTTATAGCATTTTCAGTGAAATTCCGCTTGTAGTAAAAAGTTTGAGACAAATTCTTTGTTCAATATTCGCAGCCATTATAAAAATCGTGAAACACACTTGATATGAACTGACAAAATCGAGGACTGTAAACAAACTAAATGGCAGATCGTACAATATAGAGAACAGATGTGTTAACTTAACATAAAAACAATTTTTGACAAACCCTTTTAGTAAGTTTTTTATACGATCAATTACTGGCGGTTTTTCGACAGTTGAATGTAATTCACGCACAAGATACAAACATGTGTGTAATGGTATAGCATACAATACAGATGTATAATGGAAGGACGCGTGCATTTTCAATAAATTGACAATTAACACGACTGGCATCATCTTTAACAACATCCTTATGCTATATGATATAGATGATGATATATGAAAGTCCAGGAAGATGCCAACTTAGCCAAACTTCTGAAATGTCTGAACTAATGTAGGTAATCTAAAACAAATGTATGGTGTAGGAGCTTATACGGACCACACAGACGACATTGATTTTTGTGCAATGTTTAACTTTTATTAGTGTAATTCGATGGATATTAAGCTATGAAATATGACAATAAGCTTCCAGTAGTGGTATCAATTTCGACTCTCACTGCAAAGAACATACTTTCTTTTCTCAATTTGTCATCTTTATGAATAAATCTGTTCCATAAGCACTTGTGTGTATTCCACTGCAACTTATTTAGCATTGCCAGGTGAAGTCTCTTTGTGAATTTTCAAGATTCTATCCCAATTGTCTAACATTGCTTCTTCTACTTTTTTATTCCACATCGGGATGAGTTCGTAATAGTCCAAACAACAACAATGTATAATAAAACTTTAGTCTTAACTAGAAAGTCTTGAACTAGAAAGGATACAGCTTCAGACATTTTTTATGGGTCAATTCCAAATTTTTAAAATTTTAGAAAATTCCTCTTCTTTGCGCACGTTTCTTGACAGAGGGATGCGCATTCTCAATTTCATGACTTTAATCTCAGCTGTTTTTTTCCAGCAATAGTATCATTTTTGTAACCTTTTTAACTGTTTGATCCCCTGAAATTAGATGGCAATACTGGCGATTCCAGTATCAGTCATCTGTCCTGAGCGATGGTACAATTTTTGTCCTTATTCTTTCATGGTTTACTCCCTAAAAGTTAATAACAATTTCGAAATATTCCTTTTTGAACAATTTTTATCCAATATTTTTATCCCCTTTCTGTCGTAAATGTAAGAATATCTTTTCTTGTCGCTCACCTGCTTTGCTTTGTGTTTTTCTCCTGTTCCTATCAGTTTTGTTCCATAAAAATTCGAATTATGGAAAAATCAATTCCTGTTGCGGGCCTGTGCGGCAAAGGAATTTGCACTCCCGATTTTGTAAACGTAATTTCAAACGTTCGTTGTAGATAACTACACAATTTTCATACTTTCCAACCTTATTCCATCCCCTGAAAGCACTAATGTCGCAAAATTCCTTTCTCACTTCGGGCCTAATCTTTAAGAAAGGTTTAGATTCTAAATGAGATGATTTAGTCTGATCAATGATGTTAATCCCTTTTTATTCAGTTTTTATTAACAAAAAACACGAATTTTGCAACATCCCCTTATCGCGAGTTTCGTCAAAGAAAAAAATATGATTGTTGCTTTGACCGCTTGAGGTGGACGATTGTGTGGGAAATGATCTTTTTGCCTCTAAAACCACGAATTTCGAAAAATTCCTTGTTATCGATTGCCCATCCTGGAAGGGTAATATTGGCGATGGTATCAGATTTGCCACTTCTTACCCTGTTTGTGCCCCAAAAGTGCAAATATAAAAAAAAAATCGTTCTTTTTACGCACCTACTCTATATGAAGTAATTTTAAACTAAACAAACTAAATTTAAACTAAGAAATCTTCTTGTCGCTCGCCTGCTTTGCTTTGTGTTTTTCTCCTGTTCCTATCAGTTTTGTTCCACAAAAATTCGATGTATAAATAATATAAATAATATAAATATATAAATATATATATATATATATATATATATAATATAGATATATAAATATAAATAATATATTATTTTAATTTTCGTGTTTACAGCTTTAGTCGTTTAATCCACGCTATGATCAGTCAGCAAGTAACTCCAACAAATGTATGTATACGACAAATATATAATAAATATTAGATTGCCATTCTTATCGTGTGACTATTCTAGAAAGGATATCGATATTGATGGTTTTAGCTCTAGTCAACTGGCAGCTCAAAAAAATTATATATACATATACATAGATATTTGATTGTAGTCAACTCTATTCTAATTAGTTTCTATTAAACTAAGAAATCTGATATTTAGCTTTCATATTTCTCTTTACACATTCATTGTAGACAATTTTCCATAACTTTTTAAAAATATTAGCTAATTTCAGCACGTTTATGTGTGTTATTCGACATAATGGGTAAAACGAAGTTTATTCAAAAATCATGTGTCGAAGTTCTTCAATATTGGCCAATTCGCACAAAACCACAAAAAATTTATGCTGACCTTGCAAATAGTAAACAGACGTGCTTTGCATAATCGCCGCCATCCAGACCTACGACAATAAATTGATATTATTGGCCATTTGGCCATTGGCGCAAACAGAAACATTTTGGGAGAATTCATATTTGTCGCGTTCAAGTAAATGTTTAAGCCTTTGTTTTCGTTTGCTTGTAAACTAATTGTAATTCAAAGCGCTCGCTTGTTGATGTCATTCACTTGTTAATGTGGCCAAAAATTTGTTAAAAAAAACCCACCATTTGTTTCCTTTAGACGTTAATAATTTTTAGTTTGTTTTGCAAAATGTTTTAGTGGCAATAATTGTAAGTTTGATTTAGCAGGAGAAAAACTTGAAGAACTTTAAAGACTCGTTGCAGAGTAACATGATTATTTGCAATAATAAGTATCGAATAAATTTTTAACAAAAAACATGGGAAGCATATTCAAAAGCTGGACTCACTGCACGGGAAGAGAGTACTATGCATTCAATGTTTGGGCATTTTGTCTACAGCTACCGGTGACCAAAGGAACACAGACGAATATACCGCGGTTGAGTTCGGGGTGGAATGTACGATATACATGCGCATTAGGCCTTTGCAGAAAATTGGTAAGCAAATGTCAACAATCGCTCCTCACTCCTTATTGAATAGGGCGTAAAGGTGAATCAACAAATCCACCATGAAAGGATTTTAAATGATGCGGACAGACTCAATACTATTATCCACGCTAAAGCTGGCTACAACAAATAATAACATATTTTTCCAAAAATTTTAAACATTTTTACGATATGCTTGCGATATATATTGGCAAAACTATAGGATTTTTAATTGAAAACCCGAGCGGCGACCTCTACATAGAGATTGCGCCTCTATCTGCTTTCCGGATATCACTGACAAATCTAAAGCTGATATCACTCCCGTCCAGAATCTTTTATATCTACTACAGTTGTCATGCAGAAAGGTATTAATTTGAATATGAATTCGTAGTGAGTAAGAGAGTCTACACAGCAACGCTTCCGACGTAACATAACCGACACCATAACATGGCAGCAACTGGAGCCAGTTCCCACATAAATATAGAAGACAAATTCTCCAGAACACAACATGAAAAACTAATAAACTACGTAGTAATTGCTAGAAAGCATCAATGCCATGGATGTGCGTGTGATCCTTGGTGCTAACTCGACTTTGGTTACTTCCTACTTGCAGCTAAGAGACAGACAAATAACTCTAACTCAAAGCTCAAACAACGTCTAGTACGATGAAAAATTTCGCATTGTGTATGGGGATGCTGCGTACATGGCAATGCCGCACTGCTTATGGAAAAAGAAGAAGCCTGGAATAAGTGTTATAGTAACGAGGGCACAACTAAGGCATTGGGACATTCTGTGAACGTTGACAGCTTTAACTTTGCAGTGTCGATGAATTCTATCTCGGCTTCGTCATGAATAAGGCCTAGAGTTTATGCACTCACTCGACGAGAAAATTTTCATGTATGTCAGATATGATGAATTCGTACTAGGAGCTTTAGTGAGAAAAAGTCTCCGAAAAATGTATGAGCCCATCATCGTTAACGAAGAGTATCGGCGCCATGTAAACGATGAGCTATAAAGTATAAACCGACATCGACGCAGTCGAGCTCATCAAAACGCAGCGATTGTATTAGCTCCGTCATATTGTATGGATGGAGTCAAAAGTTCAGCACGAAAAGTTTTCGATAACGAACCCTATGTGCAGCGCAGAGAGGGCGTGCGAAACTCCATTGGTTTTTTAAACACTGTCAAAACATGGTGTGATGAATTAGAGATTTGAAAATGGAACGCAGAAGACCAAAGAGCTTGGGATAACTTTTTACATGCGGCGTACAAAAGTTAAGGATGTCTATTCTAATCGTCATCTAAGTAAGTAAGAAGAAAGGCAGTTATGGTAAATGCTCATCATAGTTTGACATTTTTAGAATTTTTAGAGTACAGCGTTTGCTTCCAATTCTCTACAAACGCAATCATGCGGCAATTTTGAAGGTGTATTTGAAGTGTTTCAAATGCACTCCTCACAAATTTTTTTGTCTTTCATACTCGTGGGCGGCAAATGGATCTACGATAACATACCAGTGGCCGAAAAAGTAGTCAAAATATTGGACTTCTTTGGACAGATTGACACTAAAGGTGACAGTGGGAATAATTCGGATCGACTGTTTTTAAAATGGAAACATATTCAGCAGCTAAAATTAACACGCTTGGAAAGTTTGAAAAAAAAATACAAGGCAAGACTATGTCTATAAATAACTTGGTACATTTTAAAAAAGTTACTGAAATTGTTCACTCTGATTTAACAACTAAAATTTTATCCCGATTTCTTGTTTCCAAGAAATGATCCAACGAAAAGCCATTTGTTTGATATCATCAAAAGAATGGAATCAACAAACTTTATACATTGGAGAGTATCTAGAGGGGAACGTACGGCGAAACGTGTTGAACTAAGATGAGGCTATGTTGAGAAAGACATTTTTTTTTTTTATTTTGCGAAACTTTTGTGACTTTTTACCTCACCAGTCACAGCTTCGATATTTATTACTTTATGATTTCTATTTTTGTGCCACATGTCTCCAAATATTAAAAATCCAAATCAAAATTTTGGCCATCAAATCCAGCCTTCTTTGTTGTGTAAATGTTTCCCTTCCATTTATAAGGCAACCACTGTCTAAGGAAGCATTTAAAGGTCTCCTGAACTTCCGCAAAATTCTTACACATATAGATATAAGATAAGCGCTCCTCAAAAAGAATCTAAGATAAAAATCATAAACTTGATTAATTTGCATCGCCATACTCACGCAGCTTTGCCAGACACACTTGATATAGAATGACCAGAATAAACCCGCAACTCAGATTACGAAGAAGCATTTTCACGGCGTTGACAATGATGACGACGATGATGACACACACAACTATTGGCAATCGGGAAGCTGACGATAATTTGAGGTTCTTTATGTTTAGATTTAAGCAAGATATGAGTATTACACAAAGGAAACCAGTTAATTATAGACTGCTGCTGCTGTTGCTAATTAATAATACTATAGAAATTACAAAATTTTCGTTTATTCCGGTCGACAAAACAATCTAAGTACAAGGAGTACAATAAACGTTACACAAAAGCCTGCCGGCGATATGTGTTGGTTTTATGATCAGTCAAATGATCGCACACAAGACACAGCGGCCGAATGACAAACGGAAAACACAACAGACAGAGTTTAATTTGAACTCGACGAAATGTTGAAAGCAACTGCAAGAATCAGTCGCTCAGCAGACGCTATTTAAAAGAAAACTTTGAGGCAAATATAAAATACTACTTGTAAACACACAAAAGCAAAAAGAGATTTAAATAAAATCAATGGTTGAGATCTAATGTTACTTGTATTGCTACAGTTTTGAACACTACTGTAGATGGATGGCTGTCAAAAGCTATGTTGTGAACTGTTAAGCTTGTGATGCGGTTATTCGATACAAAATATTATATACCCAGAAATTTATGAAAGCAAAAGACAGTCGACTGTAGATTTTGCCTCTTTCATGTGAATTGGAATACTACCAGGAGCACCAACATCTTCCAGAAATCGAACACTTCGATTCCTTGAATCGAGGAATTTTTCCAAAGTGCGAACACAAAGAAGAGTTTACGATTATCGTTGATTTGAATGGAAGTTATTGACTTCGGTTTGTTTGAAACATAACAAAATATAGTATAATTAATACTGCGACTAACTAATCGCAGAAAAAAAAAAATCCAAAAACAACATTAAAGCAACTATTATTCAAACCAATCCAAATACCTAATTTCCGGTGAATGATTATATCGAATAATTTGATCCCAATGAAACATGAACCCTAACTACATTTATACCTTCACCCCGAGGAATGGCAATATATATTATCAGCTACGGCCAAAAATGTAACACGCAGAAGGAAACATCTAAAGTACGAAGCGTCTTTTGACCAAATGTGTTTCATGACTCCTTGAGTCAATTAAGCGATGTTCGCCTGTGCAGTCAAGCTGGTGGAAACGATAGGAGCCGTAAATTTTTACTTAACTTATCAAAACTTGCACAGTCACATATTTTGCAGCCATAAATATATCGACCCTACCCTTCTGGTACTTCCTTCCATACGAATTAACCAAATCTCAGAATTTCAGTTTTCCTCTGTAACTCCATAAACGGAGGGATTTAAACACCCCTTGTGGTACATACAATACAAATTGACCGGTTTATCGAAGTCTAATATTTCCACTTTGATTCCAACTCGTGGACGGTTTTAAAATTTTGGCACTAGCATTGAATTACAATACTTAAAAAAATTCAAAATTTTAAATTTTGAGTAACTTCCGTAAAGATTACATAATTTTACCTACATATCCCCATATTCATATCTTTCATTCAATATCACTTAAATTCAGTATAATTTAGTTTACATCAGGCATCCAGAAAACTCAGTTCCGCGAATAAAAATGAGCTGATTTACCACGCCCTTTAGAGTAGCGCACAAATTGACTAATGCAGCAAAAATTTGTCTTAGAAGCAAAAATTAGAGATAGGTCTATAATTCCTGAAAGGGGACTTCAGAAAATTATAATTTTACGACTCACCAGGTCCTTTCCGGCATCCGCCGCAAATTGTACACCCAATTGTACACTTGGCTATAATTTCTATGCTGGTTTAGATAATACAATTGGTACTTAAATGCTAAACTTTGTAAATCCTCAAAGTATTGAGCAGCAGATATAAACCGAACTGAAAAATAAACTATAAATGAACTGAATTTAATAAACCTTAACTGATACAAATTGACCATTCTTGACATTTATTTTTCAAAGATTATTTCTATCAAATGTTGACCAAACATGGCTCATTCTGACGTTCCAATTTCGGATGGCGCGTTCGAGCATTTCGGGTGACGCAAATAATATTGGCTTCCAATTGGTCGGTCGCATTCATGAACACTTTGGACTTTAAACACTTTCCCGAGAGGAAAAAGGTATAGAGGTTTGGTATCGCATAATGTAGAAGAACAACTCATATTTTCTCATCGTTTTTCTTACTTTTCTGTTGTTCTGGGGCTGCAAAATTTTGTCGAAATCACGGATTTCAATTGAACTAAGTCTCTTCATTGATGATATGTGAAACTATATATTGAGTGAGCCATAAATAGGGTCTACTGGCATTTTTAGGACTAATATATGTTTAAAGTTTATCTCATACAAATAGTTAAAAAAAATCATTTTGACTTTTTTATCCGATCATAGGTCTATTCGCTCAATATTCTTGATTTTTAAAACTCGGCCTTCAACATGCTTTCCGAAGACTCTCACCTTCTTTAATAGGATTTAAGCCTGCTTTTCAACATGTAATCGTTTTTTTTGTCACTCGGACTTTGTATTATTTCCTTGAATTTCATCCGTTTCCGATCTGTTTTCCAAATACTCCCCATTTTTATAGCTCGGATTTCCGAAGATTCGCGCATTCATTGCCAGAACTTTGATCTGTTTCTCAAGGTCTCATCGCCTTTATTAATAGACCTTTGATTTGTTTTCAGCTATGTTAGAATTAATAGACCTTTGATCTGTTTTCAGTTATATTAGAATTCATAGGACAATGAGAATTAATTTATGTAATTAATTATTAAGTCTTCTAATGAAGCATATTGCAGATTCGTCATATTGTGTAGTATTCGATCTGAACATATAGGGCAAAGCCATAATTTGTTTCTCCAAAAGATTCTAACCCTCGTTAATCGCACTCGTATGGCGAAGGTTTCTCACTTTGCTTAACCGATGTTCCGCTCTGGCTTTCGTTTCCCAAACTACGTTCATTCTTGCAAAGATTCGTGGTCTTTATTACTCTATCTTGCCCGAACTTCGATTGATTTTGTATTCTTCGCTTTTGTGTCTGGGAATCCTGTTTTTCCTACACAATGAAAGAAAGTGAACTAATTTTGAGTTAAAATGAACTCAAATTAAGTAAAATTGGCACCAAGTAATTCCTTATTCAAAATAAGTAAGAAAGTTATTAGTGCTTACTTATTTAAACACGTACGTATTTCGCGCGTACTCAAATCAAGTAAAATTTACTCAATTTAGGATTCACTTACTCTTTTTTTAAAGTAAAATTTACTCATATTAAGTAGATTTGGTATACTTATTTTGAGCATGTTGTCAATCCAAATTCAGTACGATTTTTTTTACCGCAGTTCTTGGTTTTATCACCTAGACTTCGATCAGTTTTCTTTCGTTATTGGATCTTGGGCTGTTTTTCGAAGAACCTATCCTTTGTTATACGAACATTGGCCGATTCCACAAAAGTCCATCCATTACTCTGACTTTGCTCTCAATTTCCATACATTCCTTGCCATTATAACACGAATTAATATACCTATAAATTAATTAAAACTTAGCCTTACATTGGACTGAAGATTTCTTTGAGAATCTTGCACAGCAATCTTCCAAATGTATTTTCGATTATGATATATCTTACTCGCGACTACAATAGTTATTATTATGTATTAACCGTCGCACATGGAAGAAAATTCCAGGCAACTCTACATTTCCTCTGCAATTCGCCACATTAATTTTTGATAATCTTTTAGAAACCTGGTACATCCATCGAAATCTTATCTTCTAGCTTCATTGGAGCGGCGCCTGCCATACCTATATATTCAATAAATATTTGGACTATGCTAAAACTGCGTTTCAGATAAGAATTTCTAGTTGTTAGCATATCCACAATTATATAAAGGCGGGTACAATAAACGTAGATTCTTGCCAAAACGAACGCTGAGAAAATCATCTACTTTTACTTGTTAAATGTATAGAATAGGGGCTTGTATAGGTTACAGACGAAAGTATAATATTTTTTTAATCTTGACATCGGGTCCAATTATAATTCAGAACCACCCAGTGCAAAATCAAATCACCAAGAATCTTTCAAAGCTTTTATCGGAATTTTATATACCTATATATATATATATATATATATATATATATATATATAAAGATTAGGTTACAAACTTCCCATTCAACTTCCTTGAAATCAGGTCGTAAATCCTAAATTAAATGTGATGGTAAATATGGGCGTTCAAAGTTTTTTATGTGAACACATGTGAAATATGTTTGAGTAAAGTAGACCGCAAAATTAATTTTTCACACTTTCAACACCAAATTTCTTTAAAATGTGACGTGGTGAAAAACTGCTGAAACCACATTAATCTACCCTGAAGAGTAATGGTCTCTCATAATCTGCTCATTAGGGGTATTAAAGACCAAATTCACCCTGGTCTGAACTACAAAATATGACACTACTTTGAAGATGAAAAAGCCACGGCAGAATTTCTACCACCTTCCATAATGTCCACGCCCATATTTCCGGGAAAGGTGAGTTCAGGTTCTGTAAATCTCAAAATCAAACTCCAGATTCGTTAACACTTTCTTGGTCAAACCGATAACAAATGATAGATTACATTAATCTATACCTATACCTTCTATATCTATATCTATACCCTCTTGTCAAACAACCATTTTATGGCATATGGTTAGACCAACTTTTGGAAATGAATTACAAGTACGCATTCTTGATAGTAAGATGTGTAGTTGGTGTGTAATAGTGATACCGTTGGCAGAATCAATTTGTACAAATTGTAGAAGCTTAAAATTATTGCTACGAAAAGTTTCTGTATAGATTGACGTAAGCTATCAACTCGATGACTCTTCCTGTATTACTACGGAATACATAAAAAAACCTTTCCCCCCCTATTTATGCATTTTGGAAAATTGCACTGGTTCCAACATTATACCCTCACCGTTTACGTTTAATTAAATATTGTAAACAATTTATGAATAATTTATTATATTCTATGTGCTATTGGATAAGTATAATGTTTATTTTGATTGAATATATCAAACTTTTTAACAATGGAAAACTGACTGATGATGGCGATTCCCAAAAGTTTTGATAATGAACCAACAAACCCTCCAAAAGACAGGCAAAGAAAGAAATTCACAATCAAACATAAAATTTGAATAGAAAATTTTGTAACATTTACTTTTCTTTGTGTTGATTGTTGTTATTGTTGGCTGATGGTCTATCTATGTCCTCGAGCAATTGAAAAAAGGACAATACAAATGTCATTCCAATTTGTTGACAACGTATGGAAATAAATAAAGTCTTTTGTTTTTCTTGCTTTGGAAAGAGAAGGGGAAATCAAAGAGGACTCACTCACAGTTAACATGTCAATTGCTGATAGAATTCGTGGCTAGTTAAAACAGTTTCCTTACCCCACCCTTAAGAAAATCGTACAAAAATGGCCGAAGTCACAGGAGTTTCTAAATACCCGAGAAATGGCTGATAAATTCAAATTTTTTTTGTTTTTTTTTTTTTTTGTGATAGATTTTTCTTATCAAAATTGTACCAATTGTTGGTAACAACACGATAAAAGTAAAGAAATTCATTTCATTTACTAACGAACCAAACAATGGGGAGTTCAGATTGTACATGATGTGGATATGGATTCGGTTGCGAAAGTAGGATGTGCAGACAATTGATGTGAAACAATTGTAGCGTTTGTTAGTGCTCATGCAATCGTTTATTATATGGTGAGTTTGACTTCATTATAAGTACCCACTAGTTATTAGGTATAAAAGGACATGTTCGTCTAACAGTCACATGTCCATCAAGTTGACAGCAGCAACGTTTACTGCCTCCTCGCAACAGCAGCATTGTTCTTTGTGCAATCAAAACATTCATAAAAAAGTTGTTGATTTTTTTTTACATAAATACATACGTCAGCAAAATCAAAAATTCTAAATATTCATCCGCATTACAAAAATCAATCAAATGTCATCACATCCTTGAATGCGACCACCAATTGTTCCCATTTACGCTCAAATGAAATCTAGTATATTTTTTAGAGTTTAATTGTAACATTCTTGGGGTAATTGTGCGCCTCTTTTATCACAGCGTTTAAAAAAGTCTATTGTATTCGATTTTAGTATGGGCCGTTACTCTACATGAACATGACCTTTGACACCTTTGGTTTATTAAAGTTGCATTTAATTTGTGTTCACGTCTCGTTACTTGGTCTGAGTTATAGTTTATTTTAACAGGGATTGTAATGAATTCCACAACCGTTGTTCGAAAGGAATGTGCATAGCAATTATTGTAAGGTTCTAATTGCGCTAAGAAACAAAATAAAGTTGGCTAGCTCTCTCTTTCTCTCTCTCTCTCTTCTGTCTGTCAAATCGAGTGAAATGAGTAGATTTTGTGCTCCAGATTTCCAATCTAATCTCTAAGGTTGAAGTTGCAAAAACTCTAATTTTCGACTTTTTGTTATATGCGGAAGAACAAAACCGATTATCAAACATTGTGGTAGTAGTCAATATATTTGGCTATAACACTTAAAATCACCAAAAATACTTTCATCATTTAAATCTTAATTAAAAAATTATTTATTGCTAAACGTTGAAGAATTTCTCGCATGAATGTTGAGCTTATATTGTAGTGCATGCAATGAAATTAGATTTTCCACAAATTTATTTATTTAATAATATATTTATATTTATATTTATATTATTGTATACTATTTTACAGTTTTCTTCGATAAGGGCGAAAACGCACGTCAGGTAACTAAAAATGTGAAAAGTGTTTATGGTCTTAATGTTGCAATGCGCAATTTTGGTTTCCTGGATTCCGTTCCGGTAATTTTGATGTCAAAGATGCACATCGCTCTAGAAGAATAATTGTCGAAAATGTCGATAAAATAATGGAAATCGTTAATCTCGACTGTCATTCAAGCATTATTTCGATCGCGTAGGAGCTAAACATAGCACAAAAGCCGTTTGGTACCACATAAATAAAAGTGGTTACGAAAAGAAGCTTGATGCAAGGATGCCATACGAGTTTACGCAGAAAACCCAAACTTCCATTTGGGAATTGCTGTTGAATTGCAACAGGCACAACGGATGAAAAATGGATCATTTATGACAACGTCAAGTGAAAACGGTCGTGATCAAATCGCGGCGAGCCGGCGATGTCGATGAACAAGCCAGGATTGATAGTCAGGAAGGTTTTTCTTTGTTTATGGCGGAATTGGCAGGACATCATTTACTTTGGGCTTCTTCCCTACGGTCAACAGTTGGACCACCTGTAGGAAGCAATCGCCTAGAAGCGGATTGCTTTGGCCAATAGAAGAGGAGCGCCAGGTCATACACATTAATAGTGCCTCACGGATCACTCTGGAAACTTCTTTAGTAGATTCGTACAAATCCACCGCACTTGACACCATGTGATTACCATCCGTTCCTGTCTATGCGGAATGATTTTACTAATGAAAAATTCGCATTTACTTTGAAAAAAGGAAGCATAAAGAAATAACCTTAAAAATGGCAACAAATTATCGCCATTTTAACTATGCTAAATAAAGCATTCAATGTCATGCAAAAATAATCGATTTCTTTTTACTACACCTTAAAATTCTCTAACGACATTCGCCATTTGGACGGAGACACCTTCTCT
Organism: Philornis downsi; assembly: GCA_019455685.1. Classification (NCBI taxonomy): domain Eukaryota; kingdom Metazoa; phylum Arthropoda; class Insecta; order Diptera; family Muscidae; genus Philornis; species Philornis downsi. The sequence continues at coordinate 1,792,649 of JAHXMU010000017.1, forward strand.
GTAGAAAATCCGGACATTCCAGGTGGTCATGCACCTTAAACCATGACCCTTATATTATTTGCGAGGGTTGTCAATATTTTGGACAGCTCAGTTTCCTAATTGTCATGTTCTCTTAATTAACATTATTTAAGATGAACGTCTTATTAGGCCACCGCATCCGATCCTTTTGTTGGGCTGCAGGGTCCACTAGGCTGGCCAGTTTCAGTAGCTGATGTTTTCCACTTCCCAAGACTCAAAGATGTTATCATGCCATTTTTCTTACTCCAACTACTGGTGTTATCAAAACATAATTGCCAAAAATATGGAAGTAGTTGGGTGTTTGGAAAATTCTTTAAAGGGTTCTGGTTATTTCCAATTGGATAACAGTCAATGAGAACAGATTAGAAATTCCCCATAACTCGCAGAAAGAAAATAACTAATTTAGTTTTTCTGAAAATGTATCAAAATCTAAGAAAAAATTTAATCTAGAATACGAACTTCATTCAATCAAGTATTTTAAAATATAAAACCAAGCAAATATAACAACAACATTACTAAAACCCATTTGGTAAATCGCTTGCTAAAACTAAATCATATATTATACATTCAAGCTTATTTCCATAATACTAAATGCCTCTGGAAAATGTGACCATCGATTGTGGTCGATCATTTTTAAATCCAAAGAAAATATTTTTCAATATAACTAAAAAAATTCAACAAATATGCATCTACATATGTTATTGTGTAGGAAGTTAAAAATAATGAGCAATTGGACTAGAATTCCAAAATTTAACCACATTTTACCAGGCAAGTAGAATATCGCGCATGTTTGTTAAAGTAACACATATTTTTTGAAAGTGTTCAGAAATGATCCAACTCACGAAAACAGGCAAAACAGGTACCCACTATGTTTGACGTGGCAACCTAGATTTTATCGAAATAGTCGACGCTAATTAGAACTGAACTTGAAATTCTTATGCATGTGTGACCTCGCCATGGCAAATGTTAAAACATCTGCAGCTTAAGATGTCTAGTTTCGCAAATAATTTGTGATACACTTAATCGTGATCATTTGACAACTTTAGTGGGTTCTTGAATACAAAAATTAAAAACTGACTTGAAATAACATGACATACGAAAGAAGTAAACGCTATTGAACAACAAACAAAACGTGTTGCATTGTCTATATGGAATGGCAATAAAAGTTTTCCGGCTTGAATATGTGATTTAAGTGAACCAAAATATTGCATGTGGAGACGATATTCATATAATATTTGCATTTCTTGTATGATTAAAATTTCAACTGATATCGAAAAGCTAATAAATGAAATCCATCCTCGCACACATTCGTACCCATTAAAAATATATTTTCACGATGTGCTCTATTCATTGATGTATTTCATTTATTAGCATTTCTTGTATGATTAAAATTTCAACTGATATCGAAAAGCTAATAAATGAAATACATCAATGAATAGAGCACATCGTGAAAATATATTTTTAATGGGTACGAATGTGTGCGAGGATGGATTTCATTATAGTGATTTGGCCATTTCGATAGATTATAATTTCTGACTCAGGTGTCTCACGGTTATGATTATTTCGGTTATGTCATGATATTATGCGTTACACTTTGCAACCACACAAACCAACTTCTCCCATTTAAACCAGTCCTGCCATATGCTCTCTCAGTTGCAGCCTTCTTCAAATTAAAAAAGCATCTCCAGAGTTCCTGCATATGAAGCTTATTCTATTTCCAAGCAAAAAATGTGATGCTGAATATAAAATCGCTAATATTCTACAAATATCCATGCTTTCAACATGACTTTTAACATCTGGCAATTCCAACTATACTCATACCTTACAGATGTGGTGATCCTTTTTTGTAAAACGGTGATCTTACCTGAAATATTTGTTCTCTACGTTTACTCCTTAAACCTTCTAAAACATTTATGAAATATTAACGTTTATATTTATATTATATTTAACATAACTCTTTGAAGGAAACATTGATCAGAATATTTAAATCTTCTTATAACCAGCAAAATTATAAAAAAAACTCAAAAAATGCGGATCAAAACCATGTTTGGCTCCAAATATCTCCTTAACTGACGTACGATCGTGGCGATCGTTGTAAAAATCGATGTCGATTTAAACGTGAAAATAAAAAAGGGGTCAAACCGCTTTAGGTCATCAAATTGGCTTAGTTGGAAAAAATACATACACGGACTCATCGCAGCTCTAGATAAGGAAGCATTTTTGAACATTTTGTTGACAAATTTTTTTCCAAATGAGAACATGATGATATGTCACAAAGAAAAAATACTTAAGCGGAGCTAAGGCAAAGTCGATTTTTTCGTTATTGTTATTATTTTTATTTTGACGCATATTAATTTTGACATATATTTATAAATAATCGTTAAAATAAAAATAATAACAAATTATAATACACTTAGCCCCGCTTAAGTAATCTCCATGGTTTTTATTATTATTGTGTATGTCCTCAATACGCTGGCTTTTCGCGGTGAAACTCCGTATAAAAAATGATTGTGAAATTTAAAGCTAAATTTTTCCAGTTTTTGTTAAATGACAACACAAAACTTTTTTTGTGGGATTCCAACACTGCAATCGGAACAGCTTACATTCATTAGTACTTAAACTTGTAAAACGAAAAAAGACCTAAATTTAAAATTTTGCAAATAAATCATCGAATATATTATGGCATAGAAACATAACTTGTTCCTATTTCAGTGTTGGAAACCAAGACAAAAAGCTGGCAACCCCGCGAAATTTGTTCAAGAGCAAGCAATGTTTCGAGACATTTTTTCCTCGTAAAAATCGCATGGTAGCTAGCCGAAACGGAACTTCAAAATTTTGTATATTTCGAAAGTTATAACAAATTCTTATAATAGTGATTTATCAAAATGATTAATTCTGAGTTACATCGTTTTTCGTAGTAAGCACAGATACGGCGGTAGTTGACTTTGCCATTTATTCGTTAACTAATGGCAATATGTGATGATACGAGAAAGAAGCATCTTAATTCAAATATGGCCTTAATTATGAGCGTGGGTTTGAAAAGTATAAACTTTTATCTGATACGCTCACTAATACGACATGTTATGTATAGGAAGGTTGTGTTTTTGATACGTCCACTTCTCTGGCGAAGAGTCGAGAAATTATTCACGATAAACGTGTCACATACGGTAATTGACAACTGCGGAAAAGGACAACCGCTATTAATGAACATTTGAAGGGGCAAACCCTATTATGTGGAAAAAAATCAAAAAAGAAACAACTGAATATATACACCATTCTGCATTCGAAAAATAAAGTTCGTGAGATATACAAATAAAACTAATGAGAAAAGTAGCCCTTAAAACATTTTTTTCACTCAAAATTAATTCCGTAAACGTCGGATATGGTGCTAAAACGTTCTCCATCAATTTTTCACTATTGGATACTAAGTCAACTTTCCGTAAGCGTAGAATTTGTACAGAGGAAGCATGATGTTGCCTCATCGGCATAGTTAATAAGGACCGATTTTTTTTTTGCCACTCGCCATTCGCCGCAATTAGTATTTTATGAGTCGAATACGTGGACGATCTCAGGCAATGATTTTGGCCTAAAAGCGTATAAAATAAAACTCGTTCAAGAACTAAGATCGTTTAATCGAGTTATCGGTGAATGGCCTTTCTTGAAATTAGGGAAAGGTGCGTATTTTTACCAAAATTTTATTACATTAGTTCTGAGGAGGGGCATCACAGGAGCTATCATATTTGCAACATACTCCGCATATTTATCACAGGATTTATATTCTTATCTTTACAGTGTGGGCCACTTATCCACTCCTTTGTCTCTTATTTTTTGATAGAAATTTCGGACTTGTGATTGCAATTTATTACCCCAAAACTTCATTCTAGTGTCTTTTACTCTCTTAACTAAGTACTCGCCAAAATGTTTTTAAACTTCACAGCTATGCAAAGGTCATAAAATCCAACATGTGTGATGTAAAAACCATTAAATCATGTAATTACTTAGATTAAAACGTTCGACCGTGAGCGGCGGCCCTGCTCTGAATAACATAACAGTAATAAAATTTAAAAACTTTTGGAAAATAACCTCCCTAATGTAGCAATGTGTAGTCTTATGAGGTGGTTATAAGACCACCCAAAAAAATTGTAGTTGTAATCCCTCTGAAATGTGCACTTCATCAAAGGCTCGAATGGAATGGAAAAAGTTATGGCCATAAAAACAAGAGAACGTTTTCGTTTTTCCCGCTAACTTTTGTTTGGGGGTTTCACCAACCTTATTTTCATTTGTATTTTTTTATATTTTTTGGCCAAAATATGGTGTTAAGATACTTTGTTTAGCACGTATTCTATTCGAGATGCAAAAAAGAAAGGTAGCAGGCAAAACACAAAAGTCCATCAAATTTATAATAAATTACAAAGGTAACCATGATGGCGATACATAAGAGGTGTAATTCATACTCATATTGTACTTTGAGTGAAAAATAAGATACTACGGTAGACCAGCAAACATTTTGGGCTTAAATATTTAAATGGCCGCATTTTTTAAACCGCCACTATGAAATGCCATTCGGCTTATAATAAGTAGAAATACACATTTGAGACTCATTAAAGTATGTTCATATATTCCTAATCGTCGCAAATCTACATGGCAATCAATTCATGTCCGTCCGCTCCCATGTTACTTGAAAGAACGATAGAGGTCGTTCCGCTCGATCTATTGGTCCAATAAGAAAGTGTTTCCCATACAAGAACCTAATCCAATTTTGGAATAGTGGACAATAATAGAATAGTATTCATTATACTATTTATTCATTGTTCAGTAGCTATATACTGCGATAGTTGATAGATCCCGTAGAGAGTCATTGCAGCTCATAGCTGTGAGCATGATTAGAACTCATTCAATATAAATATTGTGGCATCTGCCACAATGCAGAAACGCATGAGCTCAAATGTATATTCGGCAAGGAATTTATATATAATAGTTTCAATTTATTTGCGTTTATTGCGGTATATTAATTGCACCTTTCAGTGGGACCAATTGTTAATTATTCATGTAAATTCGTGTAAATTTTTATTTTTTGGATTAATTGTATTTATTGTTGTAGGCCTTTTTCACTTATTTTGCCCAATAATTAATTTATTTATTTATTTATTTGGACACAATAGCCACCATAGCTGGATGTGAGTTTTACAAAAATTAAGATTTCCACTCTGCAATTTTAGAATTCTCAATTCCAAATATCGAAGAGTAACAGCCATGCATTATCCACGAAATCCACGGACAATTAAATTACCTTGTGATCTCTCCTGCCGCCCGAGACATCAAACTAAATAACAGCAATTATTCAATCCATCGAAAAATATTTCTTGTTTCTGGATTCACTCTAATAGCAATTGCGCTGATATTTTCAATCCTCACATCAAATTGTCGCTCCTTCTTGTTTCCAGTTATTTTAAAAGTGCAAAGAAGGAAATAGGCTAGACAACGCCAACAAGAAGTTAAAAATGCTGACACAAAATTCAAATATGCAAAAAGTATGTGACATTACTTTGCTTTCAATATTTTCTCATTCTTATTAATTTTTTTGATCTGGAGTTGGATTCATGCTAAAAACCCGAGTTCAACTCTGACTTCATCCAAATTTATTGAAGTGATTACTCGACTACTCGAGGTGTTCATGAAACACATCGAGGTGATCGCCGCTCAAACAATGATAGGTGGCTGCATGCGGGATTGAACCCACCCTGATCGTGGAATTTGAAGCTAAATTTTTCCAAATGTTTTCTCACAAGGAACATTTTTTCAAGTTTTCTCTTTTTTGTTGTTGATTTCCAACACTGAAGTCGGAACAAAGCATTTGTTCGATAATACATTTATGAACTTGAAAATGTAAATGAAAATAGTAATAAAAAAGACGCACCTTAACAATTCTACAAATATGTTATCGGACTTATTACGGCGTAAAGACATCAGCGGCTCCGACTTCAGTGCAGAACAATTTGCCCTATTTCCCAGGCATTCTCTGGTACTCATTGGTACATACAATCTTAGCTTCACTAATTTTCCTCAGCAACATTAAATCCAGTGTACTTTTTACGCAGTAAGCATTTATATTAAACTTTAGCCTGAAAATAGAAAAGGACTGCAGTAGACTGGAATGTCATGCAACTGCTGATACCGCCTTTAGATACTAAATATCTTTGAAAAAGTCATTATTTCCTCCACAATTTTGTAACTGATGCTGTGACTATAATTGATGATTATTTCACTAATTATGACTGTCTACGATAAACTATTTGCAAAACTAAAAATTTGATTTTGGGGACCTGCAAAGTATAACTAGAGGCCTTTTCAAGATGTTCATTATTTCCAAAAACGGCTGATATATAAGAAATAGTACATCGGCAAAGACTATTTATTACCAATTTATTAAATTAATAACAATTTATGCATAAAAAATATATGCCAATAGTTGTCGCAGAGCATTCTTCGTACACAAATTATGCATACGAGGGCATGGTTAATTATACTGCTGCAACAAATACTCGTATGCTGTTCCCCAACACATTCGGCATTTCCAATAAAAAGTTTATGACGTAAAGAAAATTTCTTTCACACAGCCACACTTTTCTCTGGGTAACATCCAACGTCCTTAAGCCGTCTCTCCCACTTCCGCGCTGGACGTCAGGCAGTCAGTCATAAAATCGTGACACAAAACATTTTGAAGAACAACTCACATCAAATCAAAAAATAAAAGATTGTGATGTTGATGATACTTTTCTAATTAGGTTTTCTGGCAATAAAATTTAAACATTTCTCTAACAAAGACCCAAACTTTTTTTTGTTTCTTTTGGTTTGCCGCGTTTTGGAAGTGAAAAAACTTGTATCTGCTAACGAAGTCCTTTTTTGTGGCCAATGTCCTAAGGAAACCTGAATAAACAAAAACTTAATCAAACTAAGAGAAGTCACTGATGAATGCAGCACAAGCAGAAACATATTCAAAGGCATTAACGTGTCATGGATATCGTTGTTACGAGTACGGCGAATAATTATGAAAAGTTTAAATTAAATGGCAACCGTTCCACTAAGGTATCTCCCAATAGTACTATGACACTGTTCACGTTTGTTATGGCGAATGCATCCAGGTCTTGTGAACGTAATGAGGAGTGCAACCAAAATAGTCAGCTGTGCAGAAGGACTCGACGTGGCATTAACAGTGTGGTACTACTGTGCATTTCCAAAGTATAAATTGTGTGGCCGAATTGCATCCAGTGATGTGAGATCACAAAACCGAAATAATATGTCATTCTATTTAACTCGATGAGTAAAAACGACGGTACAGGTAGAGGACCCCAGATAGTCGTCAGCTCGAGTCCTGTCAACTGCCTATGTCGTGTAAGGTAAAAGACTGGGAGCCGCAGACGATGCTTCACCCCATAGACAAAAATCCAGTTTTGTATGATGACACCAGCTCTATTCAAAATTATTATTTTATTAAATTACTAGCTGACCCGGCAAACGTTGTTTTGCCTTCAAAATGTTAATTTGGTAAAAAAAATTAATTGCAAAAATCTCACCTCCAACGCCATCTATCACTTCAAATAAAACCTTTTAAACCTTCCGGAATACTCTACCAATAATTTAAGACCAAAATGAGCCAAATCGGTCCAACCGTTCTCGAGCTTTAGCGAGACTATCGCACAGCAATTGATTTTTATATACATAGTCCTGCCATATGTTCTGTTACAAATATGAAACGCGATAAAAAAAACCAATATTCATATTGCATTCAAAATTATTTCATTTATTAGAAGACAATATTGATTATTAAATAAATTGTATTCACTCGAAATGGCCGCCTTTTGCTTTAACACAAGCTTTCAAACGGAGTGGCCATTGGGCTATAGCCGCACGTACGATTTCAATGGAGATCGAGGACGCTGCTCTGGATAATGCTGTTTTAAGGCTTCCCAAATTTCTGTGGGGAGTCTTGCACGCCATATTCTCCAATTCTGACCACAAAGCATAATCCAGTGGATTGAGATCTGGACTCCCTGATGGCCAATCTTCTGCTGCTATAAAGCCAGGAATATTGACTCTGAGCCACTTCTGCGTGGTTTTAGCTTTGTGCGCAGAAGCAGCGTCCTGTTGGAAGATCCATCTACGTCCAATGGAAAGGGTATTGGTCAAACCCTTCACAACACCCTCTAACACATCTTTTTGGTAAACCTTTGCACCAGTTTTTACGCCCTATTCACAGAAATGGAGGGATGTGACACCATGGTGGGAGACCCCCCACCAAACCATTACGGAAGAGGGATGATGGCCACGTTAAACCCTTGGAACAACTTTTTTCGCTTCCTTATATGAAGTGGCATAATTCTTGTCATTTTGTTTGTTGAAAACTTCTTCCACGGTAAAAATTTTCTCATCCGTAAACAGAATGTTTTCATGGCCATTGTCCGCGTGCCACTGCAAAAGTCGCCTGCATCTTTCCAGCCTAATTTTTTTAGCTGAGGAGTTAGAAGATGCCCCGTGGACCGACGATAGGCTTTCATATGCAGATCATCCCGAATCAGCCTAGACATAGATCTGGTTGATATATCCAATTCCTTGGACATGATTTTCTGCTTTCTAAGGGGATTCCTCCGAATTCTTTCACGCACTGCCTTTACTACCGCACTCGTACGGACAACGCGCGGGCGACCACTTTTTGGCCTGTCTTCTACTCCAGACAATTCGCCGAAGCGAGCAATAGCACGATAAACGAACATTCTTGATGTTCCGAGTGGTTTTAGCAACTCGAAAATTTGGCCAGCACTCTTTCCGCACTTATGCAACGCTATTACGCCGACTCGATTCTCTTTAACGCCCCACTCCATGTTAATAGATTGCAAACTGAAACCAAACTGACTAGTATTCTTCACTAATCAGTGCATGTGTTCTGAAAAAAAGTTAACGGTTCTATTCCCGCAAGAAGTTTTGAACGATAAGCGCTCTAAATTGTGTAACAGAACATATGACAGTACCAGGTATATAGATATATAATAATATATAATATAAGAAGATAGAAGATTAAATCAATGGTATGAAATCATGAAGTTGTTTGGAGATTAAAGTTCTTTTTACGCAACCAGAGAACGCCAAGTGTAGACATTTTAGACGAAAATTGTTGAGTATACGCCACGACACAGCCACCTATCATTACTTGAGCGGCTGTCATCTCGATGCATCTGATGAACACTTCAAGTACTCGAGTAATCGACAAGTTTGGTTAATGATTCTCAAACTGTGAAACTCGAAATCATCGTTAAACAGTAGGTTCCGTTGAGCGACAACAAAAATAAAATGCGTGTAAGCTCACTGAATGTGAGGAGCTCTCCTGTTTCATTCATGAGATGTAATGGAATTTTGTTTTTACCTTTTTATTAAAAAGTCTATACGTAATTGTCAAAAGTCAATTCAACGAATGGGTTATTTGGTGGAGAGTCGAAAATGTATCAAAAAGTTGCAAGAAGATATTCGTTGAATTTTGGCCAGAAATTCGTTCACTGTGATAGTTCTGTGAAACTATGAGTTTCTGCTCTCTCTCAAATGTCACATGACGCCCAGATGACGTTCTTTATTCATTATCTGACCTTTTAGTAAGAATTCCAATTGCATAACAACGCAATAAACACAGAAGTTTAGCTATTTCTCTCAACCTTAATCGATGTTTACTTCAGTTGAAGACGAGACGCGGAGCAGAGCGAGACAAATCGGCGGCCACATCTCGTTCTCTACACTGTACCACTGATATCCACGTGTTTTTACAATAAAGTCGATCCACAGTAAGCCTTCTATAACATTTTCCGCAACAGCATGGGCGTACTCGTATATTAAATAATGAACTACGATTGAAGCCCTACAAAATACAAAAACATTTCACCTTAAAACATTTACTACCTGTTCTTCTAGCAAAAGCAAAGGTTTTAAAACACCTCCACGTTGGCAGCGAGCTTGAAAATTTAGCATTTTGTCATGAAAAAATGTTTACGGTTCCGCAATATGTAAATAAATAAAACGGTCATGTCCGGTTAGAGTTCAAGTCAAAAGAGAATTTAGACCAATGAATTGTTCTTGGAAAGCAAGCGCCTGCATCTGTGATCAGGGTAACTGCCACAGGACGCCCACCACTCGCTTCCATTGTAAAGATAAGTCAGTAAATCTACCGTAAAAAGATTTTAAATGATACTTTGGACACGTAAACAATTCGGTAGAAACCTTCGGACAACAAGACTAGGAACTATCCTATAAATACTGTGAAATCTAACGTTTTTTACAAAAAAAGGTCCCAGCTTCATTTCTTCACATCAATAGCCAATATATATCCTGGACCAATGGATTTTTCCATATGGTTCTTTCTTTAGGTCGAGGTTCCAACTAAGAAGTTTTGGATCTACAACGCCTTAACGATTTCTTCTCGCCGAGAATGGAAAAAATACCATCAGGGCGCGATTGCGCAGTGTGTAAAGCCTTCCCAAACAGACTCGATGCTTTTTTAAAGGTGGCTTTATCGAACAGTTCTTAAAATTTCTAATGTTTTTACGATATAGTAAAGTTTTTAAATAAAAAAATACCATTTCGAGCGCAGACCCCTGAATACGTATACGTCGAATAGTTCCTAAGATATGATTAATTAAACATTTGAATTATACGGGTCTGTTTAGGCTATCACTATTACCTAATCCATAGATGCATGCCATAAAATTTTTTTTTTATAAATCTACCTAACAATTCTAAATAAAAGACCATTCAAAATATTTCTGCTAAAAATGTTTCTTCTTATTGAAAAATATTGTTTGACTATAACAGAATGACCAAATTTTATTGTCACCCGTCAGAGCAACAAGGAAAACATATTTAAATTTCATACGAGTATACAGCCACATACAACAAAATTTATTGAAACATTACGAACAACTAAAATATAACTTAAATCATCTTCAAACGCGAAAAAACAAACGATAAATACATTAAAAAAAAACAGTAATCAAAGCAGGAAGCTGGAATATTTCCATATGTATTGTATACATTATTTTCCACCTTTGCGTGTACGTCTACTCTTCTTTGGCTGTGGCTCTAGGGGCGATGCACATAAGACATCTGGATCTTCCTGTTGTTCCGAATCCCGTAAACTTCTCTTTTTAGCTGTTTTTGCGTTAATTTTAGCTAAATTCTTCATAAGCTGGGTGCAGGAGTCGCGATTACTTTCATTCTCCAAAGTTTCCACACCATCCGGCGTTATAAAAGTAGTATCGCCATTATTGGGCTCCCCATCGGAAGCATCATCGATTTCCATTACGTCTACTTGGCCCTTTTTAGATTTCTTATCCTTTTTCGTGTTTGTTTTTTTATCAGACTTCTCATCGATTTTTTTGACGCTATTCTTGTCCGCTTTAATTGTTTTCTTCTTTTGTGCGGCTTCCTTCGTAGGTTTCGATTCGGTTCTATTTATTTCTGATTTCTTCTTACTGTTGCTAACTACTGTTGGTGTGGAACTACGATTTCTTGAAGATCGCTCTTTGTTCTTATGGCCTTTATTTTCAGCAGCCTCTTCCTTTTCATTTTTTTCTTCATTTCCCACGGATCCTTCCGCTTCTCTAGACTCAGCGTGCAATTCCTGTAACATAGTCTCCTCGTTCTCCTCTTCAACATTTGAAATACCCTCCTCGTTGCCTTCCTCACCGCTTTCTATCGATTCTATTTGACTACTATGTGATAAAGTACGGTCTATAGCCGCCTTTAGATCTGATGTTTTTATGCGAAAATCTCTGACAGTGCCGAAATGTAAGAAATTAGCCAAACGGTCATTGGTTTTTTTGGCCAAGAGAATGACGTGTTTATTAAAGTTTTCAATGCACAACACTATCTTGGGTATAAACTTGGTCTCTCGCAACACTTTGGCCTTATCCGCCTGGGGATTTGATTTCTTCTTCGGTTTGTCCTCTAAAATGTTACTCTCTATGTAAGTAATCAAAGCGTAGACATTGGTAGGCAACGGCTTGCCCACAACATAAAGCAAAGAATCAAATCTACAAACAATAGTAGAAATGTTTTAGATTTTTTATAAAACAACTGCATATCTAAACTGTTTAAAAACGATGATTAACCTTCTCAATTACAGCCTATTTACTGTACTTACTTTGTTCCTTGTATCGACACCTTAACCCCTCCAGAACAACAATTTAGAAAGTGTTTCGTCAGATTCTTCAAACATGTGTAGTGTTGCATTAGAAGTCGCATTAAACCATCCATGCAACTTCCCAGTGGTATGCAAACATTGGTCAAATTGCGAAGCGTATTCGAAACGTGCACCAATTGAGAACATATTGATCTCTCCAGTGATTTCAATGAGGCGGAACAAAACTCCCGATCTTCTTCGTTAATAATGCGATATTTATACGCCAAATTGTTGGCTTTAATAATAAAATATTCGACATCTTCGATTTGTTTACGCAAAGCTTCGTACAGATATTGTAGGCAGGACTCAGCGCTAACTTCTGTTATAGATTTTAATTGGAAATTTGCTTTAGTTCCAAGTTCCTGAAAATAACGCAACATAAACAAAAACAACAATGAAGGAAAAGATTAATAAAGAAAACAAATATACATGAAAATGACGCCAAAATCTTTCAAAAAGCACCGCGATCATTTTTTGGCAAGCATTAATCTATTATGTTGTTAAAATATCTGTGGAAGCACATCGTTTAATACCACAGTTAAAAAAAGTTGTTGAAATATAATTCAAACGCAAGTGACAATGGTTTGTATTTGGCTGGAAAATCGTAAACAGCCGTTGTTAATGACCCTCGACGTTTACGGGTGAACAAAATGTTTTTGTATGGGAACGTTACACGTTCCAATGATACTGGTAGCAGCAAGAAACGCCATTCAAAAAAAAAAGAACATCACTAGAAATGATCTGAAAGGTGAATACCAGAATTCAGCGTTATCCACGACAAAGCGCTTTTCAATTGAATATTTTAAAATTGTTTTCAAATTTCTGGAACAAAACCAACATTGTCCCATCGACTTGATGGTCACCTTAATGTACGTATGTGCGTATATTATAAACGACATAAATCGAAATTTACGGTTTTGAGTTATTAAGTGCTTTTGGAAAAACCGTTTTTATGGAAATTTGTTATCACTTTCAAAAGATACGGAATTTTGATATTAGGCCCAGGCATAACATGCGTCTTAAGGACAGTAATATATCAATATTTAGAGATATTGCCTTAAAAAACGGGGCTTAAAAGCAGCATCACACACAGCTGCATAAACATGTATAGTTTCCTTGTGACCACAGATATGAAGAAGCCGGCTTCATATTCCCCCATAGCTAATAATAGAAACATATAATCTTTCTTTATATATACACATATATACTCGCATATTTAGATGACAATATGTATCCCAAGCCCGCTGTTATCTCATAAGAAATGTGTCAATATATATGTATATTAGAAATCAATTACACTAATAGCCTTTTCCAACTACCAACTAAATTGAGTAATTTCGCCTGTTTTCGATTTCATCCCATTTAACAGTTGTTTTGAATAACCAACTGTCAGAATTTCTTAATTTCACTGCTTGCCTGAATGCCCTATTACATGGAGCCTTTCGGCCTTCTTCCCGCAAAGTACTGACGCAGCAAATGCAAATGACGCTTTAGGCATTGCTGTGACTATCAACATATTTTTTGTTTGACTTTCGTAGTCAGCAGCTGTTTTTCTAGAAATTACTGTTCATTACTGTTCAGTTGGTCAAAGAAACTCACCATAACACCAAACCTAGACTAATCGATTTACATACTCGATACAAAATATCAATCTTAAAGAATAGCAGATGTTCCATATACCTCCAAACTGACAAACTTGGTATTTTTCTCTCGAACACTTACCACATCTTCTTCGCCATTCCTAACGTGTGACCATACTTTCGCTAAATGCATTGGTATCACTTGAAAGAACGGGCCTGAATGTGTCTTCTGACGCTGTTTAAACAGTAAACGATGTACAATACCCATTTCCTTGGTGTTAATCTCATATGTTTTACAAAATTGCAGCAACCAACTGTAGGACTCAATAGTCATGCGATTGCCAAATGAAATGTTATCATATAGAACTTCCAAACTCAGCAGTAAGTTATGGGGAATTTTGCGGCCATCTGCATCATTCAGCATCGAATCATTAACGTTCGGTTTTTCGGAAAATTCTTCTTTCATAAACTCGTCTATAATTTGCTGCAGGACAGCTATACATTCTTTACTCTTATCGATGGCATGTAAATCGAATCCTTTTACAAACTCCGTTTGAAATTTACTTCTATACATCTCGTTGGCGGTTTGCATACATTGGTGAAAACATTCAACCGCCAGTGAAGCTGTTTTCATGTCGAAATCACGCCAAAGTTCTGGTAAACGTTTGACACATTGTTGGTAGACCACTTTAGTGATGTCTGTAAGATATTTGAGAGTACGTTTGCTATGGGCTAATTGTTTGTACGAGGGTTCCAAACGAATTTGCTCGATTTTCGACGCCGCCACCTTGAGAACATAGCGCACCAAAGAGACTTTAGAACGAAGTGAAGTTGTTTCGTGACGTGGAGCAAAAGGCACAATGTCTCTGTGGGGGAATATACAAGTTATACTAAGTTTTCCTGTATTTGGATGTGTAATACTTACTCATGCAGCAGTCTAAGCAGTCTTTCAACAACGGCAAGATCCCATATATTTTCGGCTTGAGATTGAATTTTCTTCACTGGTATTCCATTAATGGTGACGTTGGACGTTTCCACTTCAGATTTGGCTTTTGGTTTCTTAGCTCCCTTTTTATTCGAGATGGACTTGATGGGAAATGTTTTTTGCATTTAGTAAATTAAAATTCAGATCAAACTTTTTTCATACCTTAAGACCTTCCAGTAAATGTTCATGTTCTTTAAAAAGCGGCAGTAAATGTTTAACATTCTCATTAGTTTGTTTCGATGTCAACAGTAAGTGGGCCATCAGACCCTCGATGAAATTTAGTTGTTGCAAAATTAACCCATTTTTTAGATGGGTTAGAGAACCGGTCTAAAATAAATGCCATACATTTAAAATTATGATAATAAATAAAACTACATATTCGAATTTTTGTTACTTACCACATCCTCGAATTTTATATCTTTCTGGACTACTTTTTCCCTTGACATTTTTATTAACCTCTTCATTTCTCTGGTGTCATATTCATTTTCGAATTTCTCAAATATTGCCAAACAATGACTAACAAATAGCAATAGTTTACCCAAGTTATCATGGACTTCTATTTCATTCTCTTGCAAATCTTTTGCACTGACAATTTTATCAAATTTTACCAAGAATTTATGTTCATCATCTTCTTCCTCAGGAGCCTCAAAGTATGAACGAAAATGCCAATCGATAAATTGTAAAACATGAGGAACTAATTTGGGATTCAATTCCACAGCTCGCTGTAAATCTAAGTAAGTAAATAGAAGTGACTGTAGTGGAGGAACCTTTACCGCTGTCATCCCATTACTTACTCTCATATAATGTGATTTTCATATCCAACGATTGATTAAAACAATTTCTTAGCACTCCAATTATTTCCAAAGTTAACATGTCGAAATGTCGCCGTGGATTACTGCGATTACTCAAAGTAGCCTGCGACAATAGTGTGAATCCCGAAATACTGTGTTGTGTGCACACACCGGAAGCGTTCATTTGTGTACGCTGTGAGTTACTGTTGTTCAGTTGTTTTAGGATCATACAGAAGCCATAAACAGCCATGCGACGCGTTTTTGCTTCACTGCCATTAGTAAAGAATTTTGATTTACTTTGCGTGCTAATTTCTAATCTTTAAGGAGTTTGCATACCCTGAATTCATGGCCTTTCTCAGTATTTCTATGAATGCCTCTCGAACTATGGCAGATATTTTTAAGATTGGTAAAATAAACGACATCATACGCATTGCTTGTTCTCCAGAAATCTAAATAAAGGTATTATATTTAAGCTTGGTTTTGGTCCCTTTTTTATGCAAAATAGGTTATTAGAATAATTTCCCAATACAACTTTGGAATTGATTGTAATATAACGGGTTCTAGAACAAATTGTTTTATAAATACTTTTGATTCCCCGATGAGTACCTAAATCTTTCTAAAAACTGCATTGATATGAAACAAAATCTTTATGTAAAATACTTCAAACTTTCAAAAAGAGGCTGTGGTTAAGACAAAAAAAAAACATAAATACAAAATGCATACCCTTCCTTACACTTAAACTGATTAAATGTTTATAAACATAACTATAGTCACCACTCTATGGTTATGGTTATACTCTCACACGGAACAATGTAGATAAATATTATTCGATACAGGAAAAATCTAACATCCAGAAGGAAGCGTTAAAAATACCAAGTATCTATTGACCAAATGAGTGTCATGACTTTTCAATTCGATTGAACGATGACCGTTTGCCAAAGTTGGGTCTCAGAATGAAAATGGAGCTCATTATTGACCGATTTTTCTCAATTCAGTCGATTCACTGTAATTTTTGATTAGTCGGCTATAGATTTTTATCCACTACGTTTTCTACAATACCGGAGAAACATCGATCATGTGACCATACCCTCCCGGTAACTCCCATACAAATGAGCGGTTTAATCTAAATAACTTACAGTCGGTTGTACCAAAGTCTACCAAATTTGCCATACATCATGCTTTTGGTAACCTCAGTTCTGAGAACGAAAATGGGCGATGTTACCGCGTCCATTTTACTCCCATGCAAATTGTCCGATTTATTGAAATTTTACTTTGCACTGTACCCCCGACCTAATTCATAGCCTGAAGTTGCTTAAATTCTGATCTATAATTCTCGTCAATGCCTACGCCCTCTCTGGTACCTCCCATCACATAAATTAGCTTATTTAACTTTACGATCACGCATCAGGCATTTAATACTGCGAATGGAGAAGAATTGCACTAGCACGCCCTTAGAGTGTCATACACACAAATCAGTCGATTTAGCAAAATTCAGTGATTTTTCTACATTTCTCAAACCGAGGACTTCACAAGAGTTATAATTTTGCTTCTTTTATTCTGCATTAATTTAGTGTGTCAGTACGGCTGGCAGGAATCTGACTGAATTGAAGCAGTCCACTAAAACAATAATTGGAGCGATTCCGACTTAAAACCTTCAGGCCGCATTGAATAATTTTCTGATCAGATGGTTCATATGCTTGAATGGAGATCATTTACGGTCTATCATTTTCAAAACCAATTAACACTTTCAAACTTTCCTGTAAAATTTTGTTTTCAATTAAATTGTGAGCAGCCTTTATTACATACCGATTATCTGATATTTCCAGATTATATACCGATTAACTTCTAACTGCTAAAATAGTTTTTTTATATTTTTTTGTTTTTAATAATCATACCTTCTTTGAAATCATATTACATTTTTATAAATTTTATATTTAGTTTTTATTGTTTTTTTTTTAATTTATATTATTAAGCGGATTAAATCTAATAGATGAATTGTTGCATATTGTAATTTACTTATAATTGACCGGAAGGCTTTAAATTAGAACCCAAAATAAGTAAATTAAATTAAATTAATTATATAAAATATAATTGAATTTTCCATATAATAAAAAAAATAAATTAAATGCATTGATTAAAAAAAGTTATTTGAATTTCTTATTGTAGCACAACAGGTGCGCCATCCTGGACTAATTTACGCAGGAAAAACAAAAGCGGTAAGTCCTGTAAAAGACCTAAGCTAAGCACATACCACTCTTTTCGTCGGCTATAAAGCCGTCTTCGATTGTTTAACGGGGCAAAAATTTGATGAATCATGCCCGAGTTTGTAATTTCTGCGAATTTTTTATACGACCCAATCCATAGTAAAGGTATGAGAAAATATTAACGACCCCTTTACAACATACGTGAATTTAGACAAGACAATAACCTATTGCCGAACACGTCAACCTATTTTTGGAGGTGATTATGGTACCAACTTCAACAGAAAATAAATATTGATTGCGAACGCTGATGACATAGACGTCATTGTCAGAAAACTGCGGGATATTAGTGCAGCCCTTTGAAGCACGGAGAACGAGTTGGCAAGAAAGGGTCCAATGGAAATACAGCAAAAATCAAATAAATTATTAATTTCAATGAGCAAAGAGTATACTCGATTGTGAGTATCAGTGAAACAAAAAGGGCCCAAGGCCTAAGGAAGCTCTTTGTATTATTTTCCATATATATAAATGTCCATTCCAGTGGACACCGTGTACCTTTAATATTTTCACAAATAAGCGTAAAATATTTTGTCCTAACGCGGTTCACGTCTATTCTGTCAGTGGCTAAGTTTCTCGCCAACTGTCCACTCACATTTGAATTCACAGCCTTCTGTATAATAATTTCATAATTTATTCTTAATATTCTTCATGTTAAAAAACATAGCCCGTCTACTTACCCACAAGAAATAGGACATAACATAATTAATAGTTTTGATGCACTCCGAAACGGTAAACGTATCAGCCACACTTAACATAGTCAAACATTCTAGAGAAAATCATAACATATATTAAATCCAAAATCATCAAAACAAAATTCAATATTATTATTATTATATGTACTACATTATTTATATTGAAATTTTATTTACAAAACTTACCTGAATATTGATTTTGTTCTTGATCTACAACCATCCATTCCGCCAATCTTTTGACAATACCTTGACCGAAAACAAAACGTTTCCTAATGAATTTCGTCAGAAACCCAACAGCCAATTTGTTTAGTCGAGGACTATTTTTAGCTTTCAACAGAACAAACGACAAATTAACCAGGCCCGGTGTTATGGTATCTTTACCGTCTTTATTCTGATCAATGAGGACCGTAAATATCTCTTCCAAGTCCACTTGTTTACGCTGTAAACAATCACGACACCACACTGAATAATCGGATAGGGTACGTTCATCTTCATTATGTTTAATAACGGTGCGCAAAAGTGGCAGCAAGATTGAAGCTGAGAGGCGTAAATTTGGTTCACGATTGGCTGTAGACATAGACAAAATGGCACTTAATACAAAAGGCGTAAGCACAACATCAGGCATTGCTTGAAAATTCTAAAAGAGAATTAAACAATATTACAACCATAATTTTTTTTACTATAAGTCATAAATTTCTTACTCTCAACATTATAGACATTTGTATTTCATTAATTTTGTACTGAGTACAATAGCTTAAGTGATGCAATATCGTTTCTTCTGCCTCTCTGAGCTCTTTATCCGAAAATGCATCTATATGGAAAACGAATCTTTGTTGTACCTTATCGACTCTTTAATACACTTTCTTACCTATGCTATCAAAATCCGTAGAATTACTATTCATATCCGCAAATAGCTTTTTATAGTAGAAACGATGGAAATACTTTTCCAGTGCCAATATAGGTATGATGATTTGTGAAGCCGTCGCGCACATGGAAAACAATTGATAGGCCAGAGCCGGTAATTCATCGGGTGATAAGGATTGCAAGCAACCGGAAAATTTATTAAGAACTGTTACTGTTTCAGCCGAAGTCAAATGAAGTTCTCTAGAAAAAAACGATTTTGGTATAAAAGAGTTGAATCAGAAAAAATGGTTTCACAAATATTGTCTAATAAAATAGCGCTTTATCAGAAAAGAAATCGCTTTGGCAGCCAGTTTAGTCCAGTGTCTTTTGGCAGAATATTTTTTACACGAAAATTTTTGCTACAACTAACAAGATTGCCTTCGCAGACAATTTTTTCATTTCATTTATTTATACATCCTGATGTAGGAAGGCCAATAAAATATAAAATTCTTTAGTACAATGTTAAATATTCCAGAAAAAAAATAAATAAAGATAAAAACTATATGAATTCAAATATTAATAGTGTTACGGTTCTCTAACCAAATGCAAAAGCAAATTAGAAAAAGAAACAAGTGTCGATAATAAGCTCATAACGTAAAATAGAGTAGTGAAGTTCGCTTAATGCAAACCTAATATATTTGTGTTGGACAATTTGATTTGAATTAGCAAAATTCCGTAGATCCAGAGGGAGCCGATTCCAAACTCCGCATATGCGCAGCGTAAACGATTTTAAGAATATAGAAGAACCTGATGTAAGAGGAATTACAAGTTTTGGATTTCTAGTTGACCTGAATCTACTTCGCAATAAAGGTGGTGAACCATATATTACCAATTTATAAAATGACTAGCCGACCCGGCAAACGTTGCCGTTAATTGCTTTTTAATTTGTGGTCTGTATAGGAGGTACCACTCTTCATTGTCCAATCCCGCCCATATTTGCAGTAGCACTTAAGATATGTACACCAAACCGATGTACCAAATTTTGTTCAAATACCGTAAACAGGAGCAGAAATATTGGATATTTAATTTATGGTTTGTATGGGAGGTACCACTCCCCATTGTCCAATCCCGCCCATAGTTGCAGTAGCACTTAAGATATGTACACCAAACCTACGCACCAAATTTTGTTCAAATACCGTAAGCAGGAGCAGAAATAATTGATTTTTAATTTTTTGTTTGTATGGGAGGTACCACGCCCCTTTGTCCAATTGGACTGAATTGTAAATCTAAACCATCCCGGGCACCACCCAGACGCATATACAAAAATCTATGCAAAGCGGCCCAGCCGTTTAGGAGGAGTTCACTGACAACGCCCGTACTGTAGAATTATATATATAAAGATTTAATGATTCGAAATTCAACATGATTATTAAAGGGAACACGTAAAAAACATATAGGATATTGTGATATGTGATCACAGCGCTTCAAACTACACACATACCTCACTACCATATCAAAACTCCTCACAATTTTGTCAAGGCAGACAAGATTTGTTCCAAAAAAAAATTTCAATACCATAACAAAGCATAAACTAACCTCTCTTTAATATGAATTGGAAAAAATATTTTCATATCGTACAACTTCCACAGAGTAAAAGGTATCTTTAGAAATAAAGAATTAATATGAGCATGAAAATCAAGTCGTTTATCAAGTGCTATGCCAAGGCACTTCATTTAATTTACAAACTCAATACTGCTTCCATTAATGTTGATGTCAAAATTCTGAGAAGATTGAGACAATCGTAGCTTTAGTTTTGCTACAATTAATATATAGGTTATTACCATTTAACCAATTATTTAAAGCACTCAATATGCTATTGATACTACATTGTAAGTTATTTACTGAACTACTCCTGGAAAAAACTGAATGCCATTAGCATACAAAAAAGCTATTGCGAATAACATCAGCTGATCCATTAATATACAATATAAACAGTAATGAGCCCAGGACCGATCCTTGAAGAACACGTCAGTGAACACTAAGCCTATCCGAAAAATTTCTGTACTAGAAAACATAAAATTTGACATTAATTTGTGAACAAGCTTAACATGGTCCACTGTGTCAAAAGCCTTAGATATGTCGAGACCTACAAGTGCTCCTAAATAGTGATTATTCGTCGTCTCCCTAATAGCATCTGTTAAATGCCGCAAATGGGAGGTGGTTTTAAAGCCTCTTCTAAACCCAAATTGCCAGTCTAAAATCATGCTCTGATCATCAATATAATTTAAATCTGTTCTCGCATCAGATGCTCAACAACCATAGAAAGAGCTGGTCTTAGGTTACCAAAGAGCTTGATCCTAGGTTACCAAAATTTTAAGAATTTCTTCTGAAGTTGTAAATATGGTGTTAACAAAATGCGGAAGGAAATACAAGCTTTAAAGATTTTATGGGTATATTGTCCACCATAAGTACTGTAGAATTATCTTTAGAAAGCGCTTTCAAATTATCGTCTTCCATAATGGCGTGATTCTGAGTCTCATTCAGGAAATGACTACTGGAGAAATTTTCTGTACGTAAATTTTCTATACGAAGATTGCTTTCTATACGAAATTACCTTAGTACCTACTTCCTATTTCTACGGAAGTTTGCCCATCCCAAAATCTAAAACATTTGCGCCGTATTTTACCTAAACATATCTGCAATGGGTGTCATAACTTCTTTGGGCCATTTCATTGAGCACAAATTCTTCACTATCGCGTCTCTGTACTCGGCTCCACTCATTACAATCCCATTTACGCTTAAATGAGACATCAGTGAGAGTACATTCAATGTTTCCGGCAACAGATCCTTCCAGCCTACGCATTTCGGATCGCCCATGCGCACGCCATCGAGACAATGCTCTAAAATTTCCACCAATTGTTCGCTGGGAAAGGTGTTGAGATCCTGACAGAGGCGCGTAATCAAATCATATATTTGTTTATAGCTCAACTCCACCCGCAAAAGACCATCCAGAAAGCATTTAACACAAGCGAAGCGTTTCTCCTGCGCATCATGATTGTTACGATTGAAACCTTGCAAAAGGTAGTTCCAAAAAGTGGTGCAGTCATGGCGTCCAAGTTTTACATTGAGTATGGCGATAAGCTGCAATTAAGACAACAATCAGCTCGGTTTTTCGCACACCCAATTCATTTGCATACTTCCTTCGCTGACGTTTTGTCAATGAATTCCTGCAACTGCGATATGTTGTGCTTCTCGCCCAAACTTATTAATTGGTTTTCCAAAGATTTGTTTCGAGACATTTCGCTGTACTGTTAATTAAACAACTCTCATATACCACATAAAAAAACTTTAACGTACACCAGCACGGTATTCAATTTCACACAAACAACTAAAATTGCGCTCTTTCATGGTAAATTTGGTGTATTTTTAAATTGACCAGTGTTACTGCATTACCGACTGCAATGGAGTGATCTTCGAACTATGACATTACAGCTGGTAATAATTATTGCTGTTAACATTTTTGCATTTATTTAAACTGCCAATGAGAGATAATGTTGCCAGAGGGTATTCTTACGATTTTATAATAATTTTTGGCAATTCAAGCAAAAATTTGTAATATCACTTCCTACACTATAAAGCTGTTTTATTTGTCCTTACTAGCTTAAATTGATATGGAAAGTTGAGAGGCAGTGCTGTCAATAACAAAGACAATTTTGTTTGCATCCTATCAGTGGGATGTAGGAGAGCTTCTCAAAGAGCTTACACGTTTACACCTATTGTTTAATGATGATTCCCAAGTTAGGTTTGGAAAGGCGGTAGTCTCGTGCTCTAACCATAGTGCACCAGACGCACGTAAAATTGAATAGCGAAAATTGGTAGGAGTTGGATTAGGGTGAACATATTGAAGATACCGTGGATCAACTACTACCAGTCAACACAGGGTGTTAGCGACGCTATCTGCTATGCTTTATCCAAACCCTATTTAAACATTCAAAGGCTTTGAACTGAGTCCAATGCCAAGACAATGAAGCCTCTAACTACAGCCCTTCACTGGTTGCATGAGCATACGTAGTGAAGATGAGCCTATCAATCATTTCTATAATGAATATGTAATATTGATTATTGGATTTGCAAAGGTGTTGACACACATTGATCATGTGATAAATGTTGTTTGATTTCATTCGGAAGTTTGTTGTGTTATGTTGGTCCACACACACTGCTTTGCGCACGTACAACGATGAACAAAAATAGGAGTAGTCGCATTTAAATATAATTTTGCATATAATTTTTCTAGTCATAATTAAGAAAAAATTAAAATTTAGACTCAATTAAACCAAGCCTCTTGGTTCGCTCATACAATTGGGATTATCTCACCATAATACCCCATTAGATAACCTAATACCGATAACCGAAATGTGGACAATCAGGCATAGTCTGATTCTTCTTATATCTACCAGACAAGCGGATTTATGGGTCTGGAAATTTGATCACATCGTAACTTCCTAGGTAGTTCTCTAATTTCATGTACAACCCATGTTGACTTTAGACATATATTGTCATTTATTTTTTGTACTAGCGGAAATACAAAAATAAAAAAATAAAAATGCACTTTTTTCCTTTTTATGTCTATCCTTCCAAAAAGTTGTAAGTAAAAAGTAGAAATAAAATAATCTAATTTTTTTTTAACAAAAACAAATAATAAATTACCCAACGTTTTCGGCTCTAAAAACTTGATTTTAGATGACAAAGTTTATTCTACTATTCAAATCTGGCATTGCTGATTAACAACAAATTTGTGGCAACACTGATCACAGTTTTGTTTGTTCTTTCCCAATTGTCAAGATAATTTATAATCAGCTGTTTTAATTTGTCTACACAATTCCTTGTGAAGTTGTTAATAATACACAAATTGCGAGCAATTAACCAAATTATTAACAAAAAAAAATGATAAAATATTAATGAAAAGATATTAATTATATATTACTTTTGTGTTGATTTGCTTGCAAAGCTCTTTCGTGTCTTGGTTTTGCAACAACATGACAACATTTGACCTGCCATCCGTAAGCAGCAGCAGCCTCAATAATTCTACGGCACAGATAGCATCAACTGTAGCATCATCATCCACAGTCAGCGCCAGCAGTACTTACTACCTTCTGGAAGACGCTAACGATAACTTCACGAGGCCCATATTACAATCGACGTCAACGACGGCTGCCACCACAACAGTTTCATTGAGCGGTTTAATATCTGCCATTTGTGGCTCTATGAATTCATGGTTTCGTCATTATCGCATCTACAAAACTATCCTGTTGATACTATTGCTGCTGGTGTTGTTGCCACTGTTTGCACACAGAAGCTTATTAAATGTAATTATGTGATATCTTTATTTTGAATATCTATTGACGTTTTCATTTCTAATTTTGCAGCCTGATAATGATATTCCCCAATTGGATCTGCATAGGCAGAGACCGTTGCTTGATGCTTACGAAGATTTTAGTTCAATGCGTGCCAGTGATTTAAAAATGAGAATTGAAGAGTTATTAAGAATAAAGGTGGGTAAATGAGTGATTTTGAGAAAAACATAAAAGCAAAGCTCGAAACACTAAAGCAAAAGTACTTCACGATTTGACTCCCATAATATTGAATCTAAATCAAAGACGTCTAAATATTTGCTTCATTTGTTCAAACTGCTCATCAAACATTTTTGTTAATAACGCTTTTACAAGTTCCCCTAAGGCATCATCAAGAAACATTGAGATTGAAACTAAAAAATGCCTTTTGAAACATCTAGCCTAAATAGTGTGTGTGTGTGTTTTTTTGTCATCTTCTGAAGTCAAATTTCGTGAATAATGTGACAAATTGAAAAGCTATTACCGCAAGTTGAAAGAAAACACTTTTTCACAAAGAGTATTAAATAATTCCATTACTTTTCCAGTGCGATCGGGGTTCGTTTCGTTATGTGATTGCTTAACTCAGTATTGTTAAGGCGCCTTTTAAAGATGGCCACCAGCATAGAGAAAATACCTCATATTTTATAGTTTTTCTTTCATCAAGGCAAGCCGAAACATTCGCTAATTTGGTTTCGTCGATTCCATTCCGGCAATTTGATGTCCAAAATGCATCATGCTCTAAAAGGGCAGTTGTCGAGAATGCCGATAAGAAATCATAAAGTCCAACCGTCATGGAGCACTGTTTCGATTGTCCGGGAGATAAATATTGCTTGTTTAATCCTAAACGTTGAAATTCCTCTTTCTGGCAATCCATTTACAACGGATTTGGCAGCTATCATTTTTACGTTAAAATCTGTTCAATATTTGATTACGTTTCCACTCAAATAATATAAACAGATTCTAAAGAGTAACGGCTATTGAAAATAGAAGCCACCTCGCTCCATCTTATTTATTAAAAAATGTAAAATTTCACTCTACATACGGATTGCGTCCCAGCTGGATCAAGCCATCTCCCCTTGCGCAAAGAAAATGTAAAATTATTCTAAATAAAGGTTGCACCTTTACTTGAAAGGAAATAAATTGATTAAATTTTGTTTTATTTCCTACATTCTAATTGCTACGCAAACATTGCTCAAAAAATCTCTCAGAACTACTTCAAGAAAACTTGATACAAAAAGAAGTTCGATATATAGGTGCCACATGAGTTAACTCATAAAACTCTCATGGGCCGAATTTCCATCTGCGAATCGCTGCTGATTTGCAACAAAATCGTCACATCTGAAACGGATGGTGACTTGTATTAATAATAAAGTGGGCCGCTTACGATAACATCAAACGAAAGCGGTCGTGATCGATAAGCGGTGACCCGGCGAAAGCTATGTGTTTGACGGAATTGGCAGTAACTGTTTATTACGAGCTGCACAATTTAGGCTAAGCTCTTACTGTACTATCAAAAGTTAATCTTTAGAAGGTATAAATCGCTCAGAAGCTCCCAACTTTGACCAATAAAAGAGGAGTTGTGTTCCACCAGATATTAAACCACCAGAAGCTTCGGGAACTTGGTTCTTATGCAACTACCTCATAGTCAGGAAGTAGAACCAGGTGATTACTACCTGAGGTGAAAGATCTTGCTGGTAAAAAATTCGCCTCAAGAAGCTTCTCTGTAAAAATCGACTGTGCAGGCTTTTGTCATTAGGGATGGACGAGGGCCTCTACGACAGAGGCATAATGAAATTACTTTAAAAATGACAACACGTTATTGAACAAAGCGGTTCATATTTGATATAAATCGGATTATACTAAGTATGCTAAATAAAGTCTTCAGTCATGCAAAGATAAAAGACTTCTTTTTGTTACCTCATTTATATTCAAACGTCATAATCACCATGGTTAGAATTATTCAACAAATTAATGGCACTGTGGAAAACACCGATGAAAACCATGGAAAACAGACGGCAAAAATGAGAAGCATTTGCCGTTCCAATTTCCAATCTTCGATAAATTACGCATAGACCAGTTTAAAAACAGCAAAATAGCAGAAAACTATATTTGTTTGACTTGAACGGGGAAATGATTATCGCTAAACTTATTATTTTTTTCTTCCTTTTTATTTTTTTGAGTCATTGCTTGTATAGCATCTCAATTACTTAGTTAAGTAAATCATAAAAAAATTACTTGAAGTTACTAATTTTTACCATTTAATCTGTTATTAAATTTTGCGTTATATTATGGAAGTAGCCCTAAATTCCAATTAAAGTTATGATTCTGTATTTTAGGACGAGAAACATATATAGTGAAAAATCCTAATAAGTGAAGTAGACCGTCATATTGTAA
Organism: Philornis downsi; assembly: GCA_019455685.1. Classification (NCBI taxonomy): domain Eukaryota; kingdom Metazoa; phylum Arthropoda; class Insecta; order Diptera; family Muscidae; genus Philornis; species Philornis downsi. The sequence continues at coordinate 1,819,823 of JAHXMU010000017.1, forward strand.
ATCATATTTTTCTGCTATTAAGATACATAAATTTTTTTATAACATTAGTATTGTAAAGTTGTATAATGCATTTGAATTATGGTGAAGATACGTTGTAATATTGTAATTTAATCAAATCGGCTTTAAGGCTTAAAATTACAATCCTGAATAAATAAATTAAATTAAATTGAAGAATACCAATTTCAAGCTCAATTTGCTCATTAGTCTATCAACGCCAACATATTGATGGAAATTGAACATAAATTATATTGCTTAAAACTATTTCCTGGCAAAAAAAAAAAAAAAAAAAAAAAACACAAACCTTATTGTATATGAGTTCAATTTTTATTAAAAATTCTGTCAACATACGTTTTCACAGACAACATATGATAATTAAATTCTGATTTTTCTTACAGAGTACCGTCTCAATTGAACTGCGCGAACTAGAAGCGCGCCGACAAAAACTCCAGTCCGATATAGGTCAATACAACCAGAAAATCGAGGAGCTGAAACAAGAGTTAATGCGTGAACAAACCGAATTGGAAAGACTTAAAATATCTGTGGAACAAGCTCAGGTGGCTCAGAGGGAAGCTGTGCAACGAAACACGCCTGATCTGGCACTGCCTCGAACACTTTACCCAAATGCCTTACCTCGCAAAATGCCCGCCTCAAATGCTCAGACAATGTTATCGTGTGAGATGCACAATTGTTTTGATCATTCCCGATGCAGTTTGACTTCTGGATTCCCCGTTTACCTGTACGATCCCGAAACGTATAACATTTTAAAGTCGGGTTACGAAATAGATGGGTTTCTCCGGACAACCATTAAACAAACATTGGGGTATAATGCTCACATTGTGAAAGATCCACGGCAGGCTTGTATATATTTGGTTTTAATTGGAGAAGCTTTGTATGAGAATGATTCGGTGAAAAACAATCGTTATGCTGCCCAAGAGGAGGAGGAAAGGGAAAAAGTATCGCCATCCAGCATAGAAAAATATGATGCTATTGATATGAGTAAACTGTATTTGCTGCCATATTGGGGTGGCGATGGCCGTAATCATGTTCTCTTGAATTTGGCTAGGAGGAATCTGAATTCAAAATCAACAAATGCTTTGCTTAACAAAAATACTATGAGGGCAATCGTGGTGCAGTCATCCTTTGAAGCTTTACAATTCCGTCAGAATTATGACTTGATAGTGCCACCTATATTGGGACCTCCTGGCGGCGATGTGTGGCAAGAATGTGCAAGCATGGTTCCCGCCAGACGCACATATTTACTTTCCTTCCAAGGGGAATTAAGGCCTTTAAATCAACCCTTGCAAAGTGTTCATCCATTAGATGATTTCATTCTGGACCATCTAGCGGAAATGTCTAAAGGTCCCACTCTCGATAAGTTTCTGTTACAATTTCAATGTGTACCAGCCACTGAGCAACAGGACGATAACGCTGTTGTCGATTGGGCCATGTGTGGCACAGATTCGTCGCGTAAACAAATCTTAAAGGAGTCTACATTCGCTTTAATACTGCCACCTTTGGAGAAAAGGATTAGTTCTACACTAATGCTTGCTCGGCTCTACGAAGCTTTACGTTCTGGCGCTATTCCTGTCATTTTGGGAGCCGACGAAGTTCGCTTACCCTACAGTGAAACTATAGATTGGCGCAGAGTGGCTTTGCTATTGCCCAAAGCTCGTATTACAGAGCTCCATTTCCTGCTAAGAGCTATTCAAGATGGTGATCTGTTGTTGATGCGTCGACAAGGTCGGTTGGTATGGGAACGTTATCTTAGTTCTGTACAAGCCACTGTAGATACGGTTATAGCGAGCTTACGAGACCGCTTGGGTATCCCACCACGGCCGGTGCCTCCCATTATAGCACAAAGTGTATTTAATAACACCTTTATCCCGCTGAAATCTGATCCTCCAGTAGGTATGGATACGGAACCAGAAGAATCATTAGGCCCTATAGAGCCGCCATATCCAAGTCCCGCCTTCAGAAGGAATTATACAATATTGAGGATGCAGTCGAGAGAGGCGTGGAATGATTGGGTATGTATTAGATAGAAAAACACGGACAAATTCGGTAACCTATTATATAACAAAAAATAATACTAACAAGAATCTACTGGCCGTCTGTTCTATTTTTGAACTTTCCATCCCTAATTCAGTTTACCTTTACCATCTTTTCATTTCTCTAAGGTCGATCCATTTTATATGTATCCTCAGCTGCCATTTGATCCCGTCTTACCATCGGAAGCAAAATTTCTGGGATCACACATGGGATTCCGTCCAATAGGCAAAGGAAGTGGCGGTGCTGGCAAGGAGTTCAGCGAGGCTTTAGGTGGAAACTATCCAAGAGAACAATTTACAATTGTCATCTTAACATATGAACGCGAACAAGTCTTAATGGATTCCCTGGGACGTCTGTACGGTCTTCCATATCTACACAAAGTAGTCGTAGTGTGGAATTCACCCAAACCTCCTCTGGATGATCTACGTTGGCCAGATATAGGTGTACCCGTAGCGGTGGTAAGAGCTCCACGTAACTCTCTAAATAATCGTTTCCTGCCATTTGATGTGATTGAGACTGAAGCTGTATTATCAGTGGACGATGATGCCCATTTAAGACATGATGAAATCTTATTCGGTTTTCGTGTCTGGCGTGAACATCGGGATCGTGTTGTTGGTTTTCCTGGACGTTTCCATGCCTGGGATGTAAATGATAATCGCCACTGGAATTATAATTCAAATTATAGTTGTGAACTGAGTATGGTCTTAACGGGAGCAGCTTTCATACATAAATACTATATGTATTTATATACATATCATCTGCCCCAAGCGATACGTGATAAAGTCGATGAATATATGAACTGTGAAGATATTGCCATGAATTTTTTGGTATCACACGTAACTAGAAAACCACCGGTGAAAGTAACATCTCGATGGACTTTCCGTTGCCCCGGTTGTCCGGTATCATTGAGCGAAGATGATACACATTTTCAGGAACGGCATAAATGCATAAATTTCTTTACACAAGTAAGTATAATTTAACTCATATGAAAAATCTGTTGTATCGAAGACATAAACCAACCCAAGCAATAGGGTTTTGTTCTTTGATGAAGGTCAATCATATTATTTATAAAATAATTGAAAGAATACTACGAAAACGCCTGACCAAAGCTGTTAACTCATTGGGAATTAGATAATATGGCATTCGTCTTTACATTGACTACTACATTAGCAATAGATTTTAGAAAAGCTTTCGATTGCGATGGCACTCGTGTCATATTAAATGCTCTAAAAGTCTGAAAGTTTGACACAAAATATTAAATTGCGTGAAACCTTTCCTAACTATTCGTAACGTTAGGTTCAAAGTAAACAGATACTATTCCAATAAATATATTCTGGTAAACAGAATTCACCAAGGGACTCCTTTGGCAGTGGTCTTGTTCGTGATGGCATTTGACAAATTTAAATATTACATCGATCATTGTCCCTAAGCTGGCATTTGATAAAAAAAATTGCAATATAACGGACGGACACTTCACTTAGCAAATTGGTTATGATCCAAATATGTAGAAAACGCTATTGAATTCCAGCTTTACTGGTAGTTAATAATTTATTTTTTAAAGCAATTAACACTGAAACCGCTTATTAAACTAAAAAGTGTTCCGTGGCTTGAAGAAACACTAAACGAAAAAATTCTGCGGAATAACGTAAATGTTATGTAAAAGAGTTTCTCACATTTATTGAACTTATATGATATATTTTTAGACTTACTGAAAATGGCCTAATACTTAGTGACGATTTCGAACATAGGCTTTTACTTGATTTGTTGGTGACTTAACTACTCGAAGTGTTCATCGACACCGCTCAATGAAAGATAGGTTATTGAATCGTTGCTAGAAACCACAGTCATATGCACGAATATTGGGCGTCCACGTGCAACGGACAACTACGAATATAAGATTAGATGTTTATTCAACAAGAGCTACAATCAAAGTCTCCCTTGCGTCCAATATGTTTTTTAATTTATCATTGACTATGCAGAAGTAAGGATATAAGACAACTCCAATTAGGATTCTACTTTTTCAATGTAGACTGTCTTTCCTAGAAAGAACAATCTGGACTGTTTTCTCTAACAAATAGAATTCAAGAAGTTAGTATTAGTAGTTAACAATCGAGCACCACTATCTGCCTGTTTAAAAACAACACACTGAATAAAATCTGCATACAAAATAATAAATTGTTTACTATCGAGCACATTGGCTGACAGCTATGCTTCTAGGCCACTGCATTCTATGACGAATGGAGTTAATTATCTCGACAATATCAATAGTTGACATTAATGTTGATGGGTTTGTACGCTGTAGGGATTATATTTTTTTTATCAAAAACTCACGCAGCTTTTAATAGAACTCATAAAGAGTCATTGATGATACAATTCGAAAATATATTTATTGATTTAGAAATAGTATCATATAGATATGTGGTGTAACCTTTATTTCACTGTCGCAAGCTGTAGGAATTGTTTGGAAGCAGGACACTCGGCTTGATTTCTAGTGTTAGAAGCTCCCAAACTGTAAAATATCCTTTATTCTGACGAATGTTACTACGTAAAGAAGCTGAAATAACTATTTTTAAATTCATATAACGATGTATTCATTAATTTTTAATGCCTTTTGAAAATAATTGGCTTTAAATGACCAACCACTCTGCCTGGATGATTACAACGGGAATTCATCCGCATTTGCTAGCTTTGTTTTGCAAATTTCGTAATTGCAGCAATTGCATAAGAAAAATTAGGTGCGGATTTTCTTAAAATCAGCTTATTTACGAAATTTTTGATGCAATTCCGCTTTAACTGTCCTGGCTACAATATTCGCCACTTTGTTGAAATCAAACGGAGTGGAAAGATTTAAAAACTAATTCATTTTCATTACAATAAGACATTGTACGCAATTGTCATTTGTAGGATTACATCCAATAGCAAAAACATGAACTTGGAATTTTTAACAATGTGCTAATGGCAACTTCAGCAAGGTGACTTATACCACTGTTAAACAAATGACTCATATTTTTATTGATTTAATAGCCAAAATAAGTAAAATTGTAGAATATACTAATTTCACGAATGAAGCATTTTAACTGGTGATAATGCTGATTTGAAAAGTTAATGTTTATTATCGTATTTATCCCCGCTCATTCCTTATCAATACCTGAAACGAATGCATTAACATCTGGCAGTTTCTTGTGAGCGTATGTAAGTAGATGGCATGATTGTGTTTATCCCATTACTATCTCCAAAAAGGGTGCGCGAAAATCTGCCACCTTGTCTGGTTAATAATCTCCATGATGGCATGACAAGCATAACAAAAATCAGAAATTGATTTGAAGTTTTTTTCTCTATGTATATTATAAGAATTCGATGACACGCGTCAGTGCTTCTATCGTAAATCTTTCGCATGACTCAACGAAGGGCCAAATCGTTGTTCCTAAACAGGCTTTACTCCTTATCTAATTAAGTTACAATCGAAGTTTTGATTTCCGATATTGGTTTTTGGTTTTTGCTATACTTGTTGAAATAATTTTTCCTAATGGTAAAATAATAAATATTGTACTTTTTTTCTTAAAGGTTTTTGGATATACGCCGTTATTAAACACACAATATCGAGCAGATTCGATATTATTCAAAACTCGTATACCGCACGATAAACAAAAATGCTTTAAGTATATATAAACTTTATACTATATTATTACTATAAGTTAAACAACAAAAACAACCACTACTCAGCTTACTACGTTTAAGTTTTTAATAATAGAGCCATATACAAATTGATTTTAAGTAAATATTTTGATTCTCATTTTGTATACAGCAACACTGGACTGCATTCATTGCCGCTAACACTACTATAAATTTAAAATAGCAAAAACAAACAAAAGAAAATATCAAATTAATGTGCAATAATTTTAAATGAAACTTTAAATTTTAAATATTGATTGAAAAAAAAAAACGAAAAAAAACAATTGCAAACTTTATTACTTATTATACTGTACGCTATGCCTCTAGGGAAAATTGTGTCATATTAGTTTTATCGAAATGAGGAATCATATTTTTAACAACTTAAATATAAAATAGGTTATAAACTAAAGTTTTAACACTCTTTTTTTATACAACACAATGTTTTATGTATATAATTTTACAATGCAACTACATATATTTTACGTTTTTACTCATATAATTTTTTGCATTGCAAAGTGTCAAGAGGGATTTTTTACATTCATCGTTGATACTAGTTTTTGTTTTAGATAAATGTATACCCAAAATTCCAATTGTTTTATATTTAGAAAACGACAAATTAGTAAATGCATAAACAAAGTACTTGTTTTAATTTTTGTCCTTTGCCTTTGAATGACCGCAAACTTTTAAGTATTTAAAAACTGTCTTCATTAAGCAAATTGTGTATTGAAACGGTTGAGTTATGGGATCATAACAAAAATATAATTGGCAACATATTAATGCTAAGTCATTAAAAGCGAAGTGATTTATTTTGAGGCATAGGAAAGATACGTTGAGTCCAAATAAGTGAAAGAAATATCTTCGCGATAGAAAAATTTAAATCAAAAGCTTTGTTGCAATTCCAAAAACATTCGCTGTAAAGACCTGTAAAGGAAATAAAAAAAAGAAAGTGTAACATTTGATAAAACGAGGCAGCCGACCCCTCATTACATAAACTAGACGTCGAACAAGATATAAAATATAACTCCAGAAGCAACTTTGTACAAATCTGGAAGCACTTCTTGACGACTTCGTTCGTACGTGGACGCTGAGTCCATTAAGGTCGCATAAAACGTCAGAATTGAATTACAAACTATCGGACTTGCCATTCTATCATCATCATATCATCTTTTAATATTTTTTTTTTTTTGTATTTTCCAATAACCACGTCCGCAATTAGGTGATATCTTAAAAAGTTTATGACCTGGAATATCTGAACACTGTCATCAAATAAACAAAAACAAATTTCTTTTAATTTCATGAATGAAATATGGGAGAGCTTCTCACATTTAGTGAGCTTAAACCCACGATATGTTTAGGTTCACACGACGGGATCTGCAGTTTATATATATATATATATATATAATATAATATATATATTATGTATATATATATAATATAATAATAATATATAATATATATATATATATAAGCACAGATTCTCTTCTCTTTTTAACAATTTTCCATTTTTTCTTTTATTGAAATTGAAAATTGTTAAAAAGAGAAGAGAATCTATATATATATACATATCTCTATACAAGACTTCTTTATATTGCTTCCAATTAAAGAAAAAATGGAAAATTGTTAAAAAGAGAAGAGAATCTGGGCTTACAAAGAAAAACCACTTAACTCCCAATTTATTGTTTTAAATATTGGAACACTCGAAACAAATTCGAATTTTGAAACCACGCTTAGACGGCAAAATGTGTCTTGAGGATGTAGATAATAATAGCAAAAAACAAGTTCTCACTTATACAAAACATGTTCTCACTTCTATTATGGAATTTTTAAAAATCACTCTTTTGAAAAATTCATATAACTTATGAAATACACCGAATTTTGTACTGAGAATTGAACAGAAATGTGTGTCTAAATTAGGACAACAACAATAACGACTACACTCTATTTTGTCGTAATTCCACTTGAGTCGTTTATCCTTGGGAACGCCGATATATTACAGCAATCCTGCAAACTGTTTTTCAAGTATTGTTGTTGGTATCCCGTAATACACTTTCGAGAGACAGTAAATTAGAATTATCGCCATTCGGACGGAAGATATCTGGAAACAGCGTATAACTATACGCCGTTGCTGATAAGATATTTGTAGAAATAAGTCAGAATTAGTAATGCGTTAGCTATACTGGAAAAGAAAAAGAAGAATTTAAATTTTATTGATAATTTATTAGTCCAATTTGCATGTGTTTTTAGTTTGTTTCTATTACAAAAACAAAATAATATACGTAAATAAATAACTCATCTTGAAATTTATTTTTATACTTATGCCTGTATACATGGGTATAAAAAATGTCGACAAAAATTAAAGATTAATAAAGATTATAAACATTTCACCACTGTTGTTATTACTAAAAGCTGGTTTGGTTAAATCTCTGTAGAAACTCTCTCGGTTTATTGCTCAGGCTTGCACCTATTCTACTTTTACATCCGCTGAATGAACCCTACTGCTTACCAACTATTCCAAATATTTGAGAAGCTTTTACCAAACTTGCCGATTATTGGACTACTTGATCATATACCTGGTAGTCGCACAGGTAAGTACACATATGAAAGTTAAATCGATCGCCTAATGTATACAAAATTGATTTACTTTGATTTGTTTTAACCGATTTTTCGGCGTTTTCAAATATACAAAAGATGGCCTTTCGAAGTTTTGTAATATACAGAAATATTCACATTTTCAAAGTTTTTGCTACAAAGAATGTTTAAATGTTGCATTTCTGATTAAACCTAATGTTTTATATAACAGTAAAATAATTCGATTAAGAAGAAACCTGAAAATAGGTTTTTAACACAGAAATTAATATTAAAATGATGTCATGAAAATTTCAAAATTTTGTTTTTGGTTCGAGAAGCCACATGTCTTCGTGCATTATTACGGCATGAGAAACCCATCTTCGGGAGCGGACCTCAGCAAACATGAGTAAAGTTTATAGGTTTAACTTTTCTACTTACAGTTGGGAAGGAGACTCAAAAGTTGAATCCCTATGAGTGTGTGTGAAAAGTGTAGCATTTGTAATTTAAGTATTTTCATATAAAATCTATTTCTCCCGTAAATATTTTAAGATCTTCTATACTTTCACTCGAAAGAGTGAAAGCATCGCATGATATGGCAACCAACAAAATGTAACATTGAAAATGAGTTATTTTGATCCGGTACTTCTGGTACGTCCCCAATCGATAGATTCTTGAAATTAAGTCTTTAGTCTGTCATGTCTAATTGTTTTATTGCAGTAAACAATTAGATTTTCATGACTAAATTCAATTATGAATGATATTTCCTGCAGAAATGGCCGTCTGAATCCACTTATTTTTAGATTCATATCTTTCTGGTAATTCTATATATATAGTTTAGCACATATCAAGTATTGGATAAATTTAATCTTTAACCTCTCATACAAATTGATGGATTTACCGAAATTCAGATTCTCTTCTGAAGTTCCTAGGTAAAAATTTAAAAATTTTCAAATTTATTATAACGTTCGCGAGACCCTTTCTAGTATCTCCCTTACAAATTAACTGATTTAGCAACTATCTAGTTTTCTTCCATAATTTCAATGCAAAAGTTTGAATCATTTATTACTGTGCTTCATTATTATGCGCTAAATCTGGCTCGAATACAATCCGCTTGGTGCTCAGTTTTAAAAATTGACGTCAAACAGTGGGTGGTTTTGAAAAAGAAAATGGAATTAAATCTGTAGTTTCTAAACGGGTGATCCGACTTTGATGAAATTTCGTACGACAATTTTTTTTTTTTGAAACTTCTTTTGTTGTATTAATTACAGCACTCTTAAAATAGAAAAATAAGTATATAGAAATTTGAAAAAAGCAGCACTTTTCGAAAGTTATACGTGGTTAAAGTTAAAAAAAAGTTAAAAAGTTATGTTAAAAATAAGTTAAAAAGTCAAAATTTTTTTCAAAATTCGAATTAAATTTATTTTAGAAATATTAACTTCCAGCCATAGATTCCCGAAACGCACCAATGGTATCAAAAAAAGGAAACCTGGTTTTTATGGCGTGATGTGTTGTGAATAATTCTGCAAAAAACTAAACAAATCCCATTTTTGAGAATTGTTGAGTTTTTTTGGGAATAATGGGATTTCTTGTGTACAATCTCTACCTTTTCTTTCAGTTTATGATTCACTATATAAAACAAGTAATGATCTTATTATTCTTGGTCGAAATAAAGCTGGAGGCGCAATTTCAAGAAATGAGCTTGAATTAAAGTTAATGAGATGTATCCAAGTCACAATGTCTGGCCCTTTTGGTGTGGTGAACATCTCTAGGTGCAGATGCTAGCCCACCTATCTTCGGCAGCCATCAAAGAATTATTTTCCTAAGCATTACACAGGCCAAGAACAGCATATCTCAGACGGCTTAACACATTATTTTGGCACTTTGTTGTGAGGTTCTTGGTCCTAAAGTTCGCCCCTGGCCGAAGTTGTTGGCCTTCGCGGTGGGAGCTCTTCTACAGTGAAAACCGGAAACCATACTAAAATGGGAGCACGAAAACCACCTACTTTAAAGGTTGGAATGCTTTGAGAATGCAAGTGATCCGTAGGCCAAAAACAACAGACTAACATTTCAACATTCAAGGGAACATTGGTTGGCCCGGCGCTCTTTTCATAGACTGTGGGCGCTAGGATGTTATCGCAAAATTCTTTCCACTCGAGCACCCAAGAACGCTATAAAATAAAGCTCATGTCATGGAGACAGGATTGGAGTGGGCTTTGAGGTTTAGAGTTCGTATCGTGTCTACCATCAAGAATTGGTGTTGTGGAAACGTTGTGTGTACTGGAAATTATCATCGGTATACATTTCCAATAAGGGTAACCTCCGGGTGCCCATAACGACTTGCGGCACCGCATAAGGTTTATGGCGACTGGCGAATATTGCCTATTGAAAATTGGCCCCTTGGGAATGCGAACAAAATCGACACTGAGAGGGACCACACGGCCCCTATCTTGGAATTTATAAATAATGTCGAGAGATGTATCACACATTCACTTGTACAGGCGATTCTAAAAATAACGCTCATCTAGGAATGAGGCACATGATTAAGGCCTCGAATGCAATTCTTCTCTCTTGCTTAAGTGGCGACTAGAGAAGACATCCTTATCTATTATACACCCCATGTACGAAATAACACCAAGCGCATTTGATAGTATTTAAAAAACCTAGTCCTTCCAACGGAGCACCAACCATCGAGATCGTTGTTGAAAACTGTTCGTGCTGCTTGTTCATTTGGGTCTATCCGCACAACAAAATGTCCAGTCAACGCAATCACTGTATATTGATGCGCTTGACTGCGCCGATGTCGGTATATGGCTTTACAGCTCAGACTTCATGCTACGAAGATACTCTGTTAACGGTGATGGAGCTATACATTTTCCGGTATATTTATCTTTCGAAGTCTCTCAGGACCTTTTCATCCGCCAATCCGCAAGGCAGGTAAAATCAACGTCTGGCACAGTTGGATTATTTTTTTTTGTTTGTTTGTCGATAGAGGGATGTAACAATAAATAGCTGGTTTATCCCATAGTAACATCTGTTAGCAAGCAATACTCTCCTCTTAACAGTG
>JAHXMU010000017.1:1831185-1863274 GCA_019455685.1 Philornis downsi
CACTACTATAAGACGACATTAAATAACTACTACTTAATAAAAAAAAATACATTAAATAATTTGGCATAATTTGATTATGTGGACATTATTTAATAAACAAAATGTTAAATAAAAAACGTAATAAAGAGCAAAAAACTTATGTATTTATATATGTATGTAAAGTTACTATTTTCAATGACAAACTAAGAGGAACGGAGAGAAAGCCAAACTCTGATATGAGCTTGAAAACATAAAAGTATTAAAAAAGAAAAACATGGTAAATTATAAATAATATATATGGGGGGATCAACTTAGACTTATTCTAATTTTCCTGTAAACTTAATTTTAAAGCTTGCTCAATCATTTCTTGTTCTCGCTTACGCTCTTGCTCATATTGCTGCTGGTCCTGTTGGCTGAGCCGCAAAGCCAGTGCCAAATCTGGATCGATATACTTAAATCCGCCATCGTCGTCGTCTGAGGCAGGAGAACTCTTAACATTAACCGCACACAGTGACTCTTGCAGAACTCTAAAGAAAACGATCAAATTGGAACAGAAAAAAGCACAGGTTTGTGGGATTAAACTACGGATAAATTAGCGATATAATCTACATTCATATGGGATAGAATAGCTAATGGTTAAATTCTACATAAAAGCATTTTCATTATTTGAATATGTTTTTCATGTAGGTCATATCATTTTTAAATGATTGCGGGGAATTCGCTGTGGGTGAACGAGTTTTATTTGTTGGGGAAGTAGTTTGCGGTGCCGATAATCTTCTAGCTCTATGCGAATTTCTAGACGATGACGGCTGTGGACTGTGTGGAGACAAATAACTGGGCGTAGTCCTTTGATTTGGTTTTAGCAAGGTTAATCTGTCATACGGTTTGGTTAATTGACAGTTAAGCAGGAAATTAAGGGTAATAATTAAAATTTTTAAAATAACTTGCAAAATATGTTCGTTAGATTCGGTTGGCATAGGTTCAAATAGAAGATTTCGGAAAATGTTTTGTATTATTGTTCTTAAAAAAATAATATATCTGCGAAGGTTTTGTGATAGGCTATACAATTCCCTGAAAATAACTAGCGGCAGAAAATTATACTTTCGCGAATAGTACAGTTTATGTTTCTCGCCACTTCCGATTTACTTAAATGACTCACCCTTTTGATCTCCTGAACATATACCAGTGGAGCGTGCAACAGTTCACACGCGTAACACAAAACTGATTGAAAATCTATGTTATGCTACAGAATTGATTGTATCTCATACAGTGCCGCTCACTTAAATATATTTTTATAAGCTCGATTTTTTCCAAAATAATTATAACGAACTGGTTGTGCTTTTATAAATCATATTTCACGTATTTGCTGTAATCCTATAACATAAATTTTCTTTCATTTTAATGAATTAAGTATTAAAACATTAAATACAAAAAAAGTCAGAAATTCAATTTCACTTTTTGGTTCATTTGAATAGCCCTCCCTTACAAAAATTAGGTTATACACGAAAATATTAATTCTAAATTGAAGGTATTATTGCATGATGTAAACAATCTAACTTAAAAATAAGTATTTTAAGTAGAAGTTAGTAGTGGGTCCTTCCGCCCTGGTTGAGAATACATTCTGTTCGATAACGAATCATACAGATTTTTGATTAAGTCCAGCGAAATACACGACCAGACCCGTTTGATTCCATTAATGAGTTCACTTTTGCTTGAATATTACTTGCCTGATTCGTATACCTTGCGTACTAGCCATCCCCAAACGTTTTCAATAATGTTTAGGTCTTAAGACTAAGGCGGCCAGTTCATAACCTCAGCATTTTGGTCTCCAATCCATGATTTGACGACTCCTGCTGTGTGGATTGGCGCGTTGTCATGCTGGAATTTCCATTCCAAGTCTCAGAAAACATTTTTAACTTAAGGAAAAGCTTTTTCCAACATGGCTTTGTATGAAGTCGCATTCGTTTTTGCAGAGAGAAGCTGGGGCTCTATTGTGCATAATAAGAGAGCCCACCTCATACCACAACTCCACCTTCCCGGCTGTGTAATCGATTGAGTAGGTGTTCCTCTTTTCGAAGATTGTGGAAGTAGTAATTATATCCATCAGGATATTCTAAATTAAATTTTTTTTTCGTCGAAAAATATAATTCTATTCCACTCTCAACTCCACGTCATAGTTGTACGACAAAAATTAAGGCGACGTTCCTTACGGAGATTGTCTAGCGGTGGTTTCTTTTTAAGTCTCAAGAGGTGCAAGTGTGCTGCTTTGAAAATAACTCTTTTTATCGTTGGTACACTTAAACTTACGCCAGCTTTTTCCCTGATTTTGGCAGCAGAGTCGTATGAATTCGAGGCATATCTCAGAATAGCCCCCTTGTCAGCATCTGTAATAGTACTTGTTGTTGTTCAACTTTTCATACTGTTCCATAGCCTTCGGTGTCACGTAAATTTGTCGATATAACTTTGCGAATTCTATTAGTTTTTCTGGCTATTTGATGAATAGAAAGTCCACACTTCTTGTAAGTTTTAATTTTGGATCTTTCCTCGACACTCAAGGATTTAGCTCGGCTCATTTTACTTAAAATCGTTTGTTTTATGTTTAACTACACACAATTACTGTAATCCGATCTGATTTATGATGATCCGCAAGACTTTTACACTTAAATTGATTACCACGTGAGGGGTGCTATTCAAATGGATCAAAAAAGAACAAGACATTTTTCACTAACTTAAAAGAAAAAAGCGAATGAAAATAAATAACGGGACAATTCCATGGCTTGATATTTTTTGTAGGTTGAAATAGTCTTACTCCGCAGGTGGTAATTCATGAATTTAAAGACTATTTAATTTTAGTTTAATTTCCTTAGTTGTTCTTTATTTGAGGCCCAGAAAACATTACATTTTTTGCAAAATTGGCTAATCTGTGTAGGAATCGCCGGAAAGGAGGCAACAGACCAAGACCAAAATTTAGTAGACACATCATGTGTGCCAAATTTGATTGAATTTCGTAAAATTACGTAAAAGATATGAATCTAGTCATGACTTGGTTATTTCTATGGAAGTTCTTTAAATATTCGATGTCAACTCTCTTCATATTGAAAAGGATGTGCCTTTTATACATAAATTTTGATACAAGTAATTATAGCAATCTATGCAACTAGATTTGAGTCGTACAGTATTAGAAACGAATAACATATAAGTACAAAAGTATAGGACATACATTGAACGCAAAATGTATAAAATAATCAAATGTTAATAAAGAAAATTAAGAAACATATATATTTGTAAAGTAACTTGTTTCAAGGTGATGTGTGGAGGTAGGAGAAACAAATAAGTAAAAACTGAATCGTTATGTGAAGTGTACTTCAAATAGTAGTCACTATTGTTAAATGATTAGGGTGGCACTATTCAAGTGAGCGGCAGTGTATGTGAATCACATTTGTTGAAATGCATAAAGCGCCACCTATCGTAATATTCTAGAAACCATCTGAAATGCTTTTACGAAATTCTAAGCATTTTTGACGCTTGAAACGCTTTCTTCAAATGCCTTAAATCAAATGCTTACTAACGGTGAACAATCTGGCGCAAATTATACAGTCAGTTTGGAGATATTGATAAAAAAATAACACATAAAATTTTTTAAATTAATTTAGAGTTCTGCATAACCCATCCCTGCTAATGTTACTAATTCTAAGAATCACATAGCATAAAAACCAAAGAAAAAGAAAAATGATTCCCAATATTTCCAACAACAAAAAAAGCAGCTTACGAGAAACCAAAGAAAACTTTGATCCCTCATTGCATTCAAGAGTTTTAAACTTTCTGTAGCGAATCCGCGCCGTATTTCGAAGTTCCTCTACGCACTTATAATTAACGTAAAAATTGACCTATAGTTCTAATGTGAAATTGATAAATTTTGGCGGCCGGAATTGGATTCGATTTCGATGGGTCGATTTTGAGGCCATGCAATACAATCCCATATCATTGGACTTATTTTATTATTAGATGGTCCTCAAATCTCTGAACATTTTGTTAGCGAAACTGCAGCCTATACCGGCGCAATCAAACTTAGAGTCCAAAACTCTTAACCGATTTGTATAATTGTACTTATATGGAAAGAAACAAAATTGATTATGGGTTTCTCTTTTTGTATGTATGAATTATTTTGATATTACGTGGCAATTAACAAAATAAATTTTCAATCATATTCAAACATTTTTGGCGCCGAAAAATATATTCCGTAGCTTTTGTGGAAGATCGCAACCAGAAAATAGTCATCGGGGGCTAACAGCATGACTTCGAATTTGAGGCATAGATGGAAGCGATTTGAAACTGCAGTGTGGGATTGTCAGGGATTGTCAATGAAGCATTAGGCACTTCATTTAAAAGTGGGACAGATCTGAAGAAAGCTTATGTCTATATTCTTCAAACTATTACAAAATTTCCAAAATTTAAGCGTAACATTTTCCCAGCCACGTGTGTGTGAATTAGTATTTTGCCATTCTAGAGAAACGGGAAATATCTGAACGTCGAGGACTTTGAAAGATATCGTGTTCCACATGTAGTTCAAACGCCTCTGCGTAACAAAGAATACAGACATTTGACATTATCCCTAAACTTATAAAATTGTAACAAACTTATTGTAATCTAAATAAAGCGATATATGGATAAATAATTGACAGGATATTTATCAACTTATATTTTTTAAATACTAAACTATTTGCCAATTAATAAAAAGAGAATTAGAAACCAGTAATAACACAACATTTTTTAAGTAGTTCTGTTACAATTTCTTAGCTAATAAGCAGAAAAGTTACACGGAAATTGCGTATGCGATATCTTTTTATAAGGTTTTTTTATACAATTTTTAAATCTCTTCATTTCTTTCCTATCTGTACCTAACTGAGATCATTACAGACAATTTTCATGGATTTTACGATACGAATATGGGTGTAAGATATTACAAAACATATAAATTGAATAGTACTACACAATATAACCTATACTATCCCTGACAGTACGTCTACATTTGTAAGCCGAGTCCTACATGTAGGGACAAAACAAACACCTTATATTGCTCTACAAGTGTATATCAATCCTATTATATAATTATTTGAAATAATTCGCAAAACCTTCGCTTTAATATGTTAGGAATGATGTATTGATTGTAATACTATCAACATGCATTAAAGCACATTATATATATATGTGCATTATGTTTGTCCATCTTTCCATGACATACCTCTGTAATTGCTCATCCTCTTCGTCTTCGGCTCCAACACCTTGACCTCTCAGAGCTTCCCAAATATCAACTTTATCCGAGGAACTTTCCATGTGTATACCACAGGCGCCGCCGGTAGTTTCGGCCAAACTTTGTTCAATTGCGTATTGCAGCATATCGTCTTCGTCTAGGGGCATTTGGCGTCTGGCGTCTGTACCTGTAATGATAGTGAAAGTCCCAAAAATGATAGCATTATTGACATATTCAACGGTGTCACAAGCTAAATTAGAACTAACCCACCTTTTTCTATATAATCAAGCGGTATCTCGAAGCAGCGATCGTCAACAATACACGTGATGCGATCATCTTCATTTATGGTAGAGACGTGATCCACCGGCGTGGTCATACCGAAGACATTGCCGAACGTAATACAGGCATTAAGGACATGGAACAAGGGTATTTCAATTTTAACGGGGAAACCGGAAGGCAGTTGCATGGTAATAAAGTCTTTTAATTTGGACACATGAGGGCTAGCCATGGTGGACATAAGATCTAAAATGGGAAGTACTTGTTCTTGGAGACGCATCGGATAATCTTCACAAAGCCATAAGTTTGCTTTGAAACGTTGTAACTGAAAGGAAAATGAAAAAAACACAATAATTTAAAATAATTTGGTTAGTTTACATTAAAGGTCAAAAGTTCAAAGTATAAAAGTTATTAAACAGACAAAAGTAGAAAATTGTTACACAAGAAAAAAATTGCGATTGACAAATTACGATTGAAAAGGCAGTCAAATTTCAAAATAGAAAGATAGGTTGAAAGGAGAAGTACCTATATTTGTTTATTTTATTTCGAAACTTGTTGCAATTTTTTGTTTTGTTTCCACATTTTTTTTTTCTTTATTTCTAAATTAATGGAAGTTTCGTACACATTTTCCTACAAAAAATGGGAATATTCCATTCATTTTTGAAATAATTCCAAATAAATGTGCGATTTTATGATTGAAAACATTTCGGACAGATGTTAGACACTTCATTTATTTATATTTGAAGAAACTCAGAATGAAAACGAAAAATTGGAATATATTAAGTCCAGGACACATTTATTCGTTATATTCTATTTTTTAATACTAGAAAAATCGAGATTGAAATAAAAAAAGACATAAAATGACTTGAATCTCGCTCAAATACTCTTCACCCATATTAAATACGCATGCTGGCTCATTCTAAACAAAGTTTCAGCCAAGTTCTTAAAGATTACAATGCAATCTATTATGGTCATTAAGGAATTCTTACCGCCTTTGTCGAAGTTATACAGTCCTGGCGCCACAACATTCCAAGATTGCACCAAAAATGCATTTCTCTTTAATTTTATCAATTTCAATTCCCTATAGCAATGAAAAATTTTCAATTTCATCTGAAAATTACTCAACATTATTTAAAAATTTCTAATTTTTTTTTCGAAAATTCGCAATTTCATTGGGAATTTCCTAAATTTCATTGTAAATTTCTCAATTATATATGCAAAAATCTCAATTTCATTTGAAATTTTCTCAAATAAAAATGTAAAATCCCAATTTGATTTGGAATTTTCTCAAATAGAAGTGGCAAAACTCAATGAACGTACTTAAAAGAATTGTTGAAGCATTCTCTTGCAAATAAACATTGTTACTGGTTTTATTATTTTTATTATTAGTAGTAGGAGAACCAATTTTATGGCGGCGATGTAAATGCATTTCGAAACCTGCTGTATGGACGTAACACAAAATGCGACGCATTCGTATGCCGTAAAGAAATACACACAAACACATGCCTCATATGAGAGCGACGCAATTTTGGTTAGTTCTTATGTCTCAAAATGGAATTCATTGCAATGCATGCAGTGCTGATAAATGTGAAATCTTTTCTCTATTTACCTTAGTGTTAAGTTTTTTTGGCCGGCCTATATCACGGCCATTTAAATCCACTTCAGCTGAAAAATATTCTTGGGGTGTTATAATAGATTTGGGTGAATTGGTGCCGGAATTATTAGGACTATTGCTATCCTGGGGCTCTTCACCATTCTCGTTGCGTTCCTCAGTATGAGGAGTAGGAGTCTGAAATAGAATAGAATTAATTAAAATCAATTAATTAAAAAATCAGCCATTAATGTTTAGTGTATAACTTACTCTAGCCCTTACAGTAGCTAATTCGGGACTTGAAATGTATTCTTCTTCGGCCAGACCCAGAAAGCTATGGAAGGGCGTTCTTGAGGTTTTGACCTATAGATCCAAAAATAAAATAAATTCTTATAGTTAGAATATTTATATGGGCAAAATGATTCATTTATTGCCTTGATTTGTTCCTCCGTCAGGTGATCCATTCTTGTTTTAGTAACAAATTCCACGTTACTGGCTCCATAAACTTTACAATTGTAACCATTTATAATTTCAGACTTTTCACTGCGCCAACCCCATATACCAGATTTGTTACGTTCGAAGCTTATTTTCTCCATTTCAATATTATTCGTTATAACCGGAGTATTTAAACGTGCCCTCACCGCTCCAATAGGTGGTGGTATTGCGCTTATATCACCTACTTCGGAATTCATGTGTTCAACCATTACTTCATGGGTATCATGATCCATTTCAATCATTGTCGCATTGTCCTCTACAGTGAGTACGGAAAAGACAGGTAATACAGCCAATAAGACAAATGACTAATTTTGTTTACTTACTTAAACCTTTAAATATATATGAACGATTCCCTCGTTGCCAAGTGTTATTATCGAAGCCCAACAATGTGGTATCTATGCGTACATTCGCACCACGTTTATAAACCCGATAGGTATCACTGGGACAGAGGCGTGACATTAAAGGAACTAGAAATAGAACAATGGGTTATTGTTTAGTAGATTTCGTCCCTTAAATTTAGAAAATAACTGTATAAACGGATCGTTAGAACGATAACTAAAATACCTTTCAAATGACCTATATAAAATGGAGCGGTACGATAAAGAATACGTTACATACATGACATCAACTCTACAAACACGAGAATATTTAAATTCGACGGTGCAGAGCTCACCTGTTTGGTTCCTAAACTCTATTTGGTTAGAAGAGGCCATAATCAATTATTGAACTTTGACCGCATTGTTTCCAACTTTTAAAAAGTGTAACCCGAGTAGGTGTACCCGTCGTACTTTCTGAAAGACTGAAGTTTGATTTATTCGGTCCTGATTTGAGTGATCAGAATGATTTTAAACCTGGTAAATAGGCAACCAGTTGAGAAACCTAAATGGCATGCTAACACCGATGCGTCTTAGGCCAGTAGGTAACTTCTGTTACTGAAACTCAACTCACCAGCCTAGTGGTTGTTGGCAGCCCCAACACTAGGATCGGATGCAGTGGCCTGATAAGCCACTCATCTTAAATAAATGTTGGCGACCCCCGCAAACGTTATAAGGACCATGATTTAAGGATATGCACCTGGAATGTCCGCACTCTTTACAGAGAAGGTGCCTTTTTCCGACTAGCGGATGTCCTCGATAGATATAAAGCAGACATTACCGCCAACCAGGAGATGCGATGGACAGGACAAGGACGTACTCGGCGTTTAAACTGTGACATTTATTATAGCTGCCACGCAGAAAGGCATGAATTCGGATGTGGATTTGTTGTGGGAAAGAGACTGAGACACCTTGTCACACGGTTTAACCCTATAAGTGACCGTGTAGCCACTATCCGCATCAAAGCGAAATATTTTTTTATCTCGTTGATCTGTGCACATGCCCCGACAGAAGAGAAAGACGAGGAGACCAAAGACACATTTTATGAGTACCTAGAACAAGCATATGGCCACTGCCCTGGCCACGACATTAAAATTGTTCTGGGAGATTTTAATGACAAAGTAGGATTCAGTCTACATGGTAACACCTCCGGAAACTGTTTAAGACTAGTTTCGTTCGCTGCGGCACGTAATATGGTAGTAAGTGGAACCAGATTCCCCCATCCACAAGTTAACGTGGCTATCTCCTGATCATAACACGAGGAATCAAGTTGATCATGTGGTAATAGACGGAAGGCATGCTTCTAGCGTCATGGACGTGCGTGTGATTCATGGTGCTAATATTGACTCGGATCACCACCTGGTTGCAGCTAAGGTACGCACAAGCAGAGCAGAACGAAAAATGTTCATAACCAGGCACAAAGGAAGCACGACGTCGCTAGGCTGCATACCCCTAAATAGCCACAGCCTGCTCCACCAAACTCTCACAGCTACTACAACTAGTAGTTGCCTGAAGCACAGTGGCAACATATTGCGCATTCTATGACAACTGCTGCAAGAACCATACTGGCTGTGGCCCTAGTACAACGAAGAATGTCGCATGGTGTCTGAGAAAAAGGATCAGAACAGCAGTATTGCAGCTTAAGAACAACAACAACTCCTAAATACGATTTGGCTTGGGGAAAACATGCCCGATGATTGGATTTTGAGTGTACTGTGTCCCGTGTATAAAAAAGGCGATGCAAGTATTTGTAAAAACTATCGCGGTATCAGTCTTTTACCCATTGCTTCCAAGGTCCTATCGAGTGTGATATGTGAAAGACTAAAGCCGTTTCTAACTGACCTGATTGGACCTTATCAGCGTGGCTTTAGACCTGGTAAATCAACAACTGACCAGATATTCACACTACGACAAATTCTGGAGAAGACCCAAGAAAAACAGATCGACACGTACCATCTTTTCGTCGATTATAAAGCTGCCTTAGACACCGCGATACGCAAAAAGTGTATGAGTCCATGCCCGAGTTTGGAATTCCTGCAAAGCTTATACGTCTTTGTAGGATGACGTTGACTGACACGAAGTCTTTAGTAAATATAGACAAAGATCTACAACGAACGAGGATTTAGGCAAGGCGACAGTCTATCGTGCGACCTCTTCAACGTACTGTTGGAGATGATTATGAGGAAAGCTGCAGTTAACACGACTGGTACTGTCTTTAATAAAATCCATATGTTACTTGATATGCAGATGACATAGACATTATAGGGCGAAAACTGCGAGATGTTACTGTAGTTTTCTCAAGCATCGAGAAGGAAGCAGCGAAAATGGGTCTTGAGGTACGCGAGGAACAAACAAAGTTTTTGGTTTCAACGAACAAAGAATATACCCGTTGGGATGCTGTGTGAACGTTGACAACTATAATTTTGGAGTGGTGGAAGAATTCATCTACCTCGGTTCCGCTGTGAACAAAACGAATTATATCAGCATGGAAATAAAGAGGAGAGTATTGCTTGCTAACAGATATTACTATAGGCTAAGCAAGCGATTCAATGATAAAAAATAAATTTAAATCCGACTGTATCAGACGATGGTTCTACCTGTCTTGTTATAATGCGCGGAATCCTGAGTTATGACGCGAACGGATGAATCAGTGCTGGCAGTTTTCGAGAGGAAAATACTCCGGAAAATATATGGACCTATCATCATTAACGGAAAGTATCTGCGTCGCATGAACAATAAGCTGTATGAGCTATATGCCGACATCGACGTGGTCAAACGCATTAATATACAGCGATTGCGTTGTTGTGCGAATGAACCCAAATGTTCCGGCACGGAGAGTTTTCGACAACGAACTCGATGGACGGCGCAGTGGAGGGCGACCAAACACCGTTGGAAGGACCAGGATTTTGAAATACTGTCGAAGCTTGGTGTGACGAATTGGAGGAACAGCGCGGAAGATCGAATCGCTTGGAATTATTTTCTACGGGTGGCGTATAATAAATAAGGATGTCTATTCCAGTCGCCACCTAAAAACAAGAAGAAATAGGCAACTAACCAGATAGGGAATTTTATGGCTCGCTGCTAGCAGCGTAAATTTGCATTCTGATGGTTCGATACCTGCTCAGGGCCCTGCCAAAAATTACCAACAATATTTATAAATTTCGAGCCCTCCAGCGAAAACAAAATTATCACTTCAGTTACCTCCAAACAGTTATGACTACATCAAAGTAAACGAACGTCTTACAAATCAGGAACTGTATTAGCTGTATACCTACGTTGACGCGGCCAAGCGCATTAAAGTTCAGCGATTTCATTGGCTAAGTCATGTACTTAATTTTACTGAAGGAAGGTAAAAGAGGAACAGGGGAATTAACTATAGATAGGAACACATTCAATTAACAATCAGACTTTTAAGTCCCAATCAAATCCTGGTACAAAGAACTGAAAGGAAAGATGGCAGGTGGCCGAAATGCTGAGAATTCTTTCACATATACGGCTTATAGTTGATATCCGATTCAGATAAATGAGTAAAAAAACTGATGTAAGACCAAACCGAGGCGCGGACCTCAATTCGTGCAATGAAAGATTTCCAATTTAAAAAAATAAATATGTCAACATATGTTAAATTATGGTATAGTTTGAAATATAAATGGGAAATGACTTAGGAAACTAATAGACTTCATTGTTTCTAGAAGTTAAACTAGAACAGACGTTTCAACGGGAATGAGATTAGAATTATCATCTAATCATTTTCCAAAAATAAAGCGGATACTTATAACACTCTTTACTAAATAGGACTATGAGAGTCTGCCTGCCCCACTACACTCCTGAGACACCACCAAGAGCAAACACGTGTGCTCAAACTAATTTGGAAACAAGGCTTTTACTAGCTAATAAAAGAAGAAGTAGAAGAGAGTGTGAGACTCTCTGGGATTTGATTACAAAACCTAGATAGAGAGCAGCATTTACAAAACTAAGTTCAGCATAGGAAAAAAACAATCACCTGCAAATACGTCTTTCAATTGCAACAGATGGCTTTAGTAAAGTATATCTCGCGTTACATAAAAGCGATCGTGAGTGCTTGACTCAACATTGTTTGAGCACTCGTACAGGATGGGAAAGAGAAGATGTGCGATATTTTACAATTTTTCTTTGATAAAGGCGAATGGCAAGAGCTTTGGTTGTCGAATCCCGATAAGCCGGCCCAAAGGTGAAAAAACCGAGGTTGGCAGAATGTTGCTGTCTGTTCGATGAGATCGTCAGATGATCATATACTATGGGGATCATATGCATTCACTTTATAATCCGGACCTGACGCCAAGTGATTACCACCTCCACCTACCTTTGTCAAATAATTTTGTTAATGAATAATTCGCCTCAAGAGAACATTGTGGAAATCGACTGCAACAGTTTTTCGCTAACAGGGATGTGGTTTCCATGAGAGTCTTAATGGAATTACTATCAAAATATCAAAAAGTTATAGAACACAGTGGTGTACATTTAATCTAAATCAAATTGTTATTCTAACTATACTATATCCTAAATCCTTAAGAAACAAATTCCCTTGCATCCCATTAATGATATATGGGAGAGCTTCTCATATTCAGTGAGCTTACACACATTTATTTTTAGTTCCACTAGAAGGAACCTGAAGTATAACGACGATTCAGTCGTTGCACCTTAAGAAGCATTTAGTAGACCTGTAAATTACTCGTCAATTCAGACACATCGAGGCCACCGCCGCTCAAATAATGATAGGTGGCAGTATTGGCGATTGAACCCGCCACAATGCGAACGATAGTCGAGTGTGCTAATCATCGTGCCAGTCATGCCGAAATAATGGCATTTATTTTTATGTTTATTTATATTCTGCCCCTACTAAACTTACCCCACGATGTGAACTCCCATTTCATTTCAATGTAAAAATCGGGAGCATCCAACAAATGTTGCAGCAACTTCGGGACATGTGTTACTCTTTGAACATGACGTTGCAGGTCACGAACTTCTAAAATGGCAGTTAATATATCTTCATTGCCCGTGCAAACAGCTTCCTGGACAACTGGAATAGGATAAAGTATATAAGAAAGTTTACAACAACTTTCACACATATGTACATTGGCTTATGTGGCTACGACAAATAAGGTGTGATGTGTGTAAAGAACGATGAGACAACTTACTTGACCAACCCTCATATTCGTAGGTGGCACTACATTTGGCAGCTAACAAACTTTTGACACATTGCAAATGTGCTAATTTCACCGCTAGCATGAGAGGCGTCCGACCGCGAGGATCGATTTTTTCCTTATCAATCTAAGTAAAAAAGAAACAAAAGACGAAATATTAACTTAGCAAGGGAAATTAC
Source organism: Philornis downsi (assembly GCA_019455685.1). Taxonomy (NCBI): domain Eukaryota; kingdom Metazoa; phylum Arthropoda; class Insecta; order Diptera; family Muscidae; genus Philornis; species Philornis downsi. The sequence continues at coordinate 1,844,514 of JAHXMU010000017.1, forward strand.
AAATCGGGGGGCAGGCTGTGTTAAATGAGATTAAATCTGCTTATCTATCATATGAATATGTTTGCCTAGGATTGCAAGACATAAGGGTAGTAGTTACACTCCTACTCCCGATAGCTTCCAAACAAAAAAAATTATGGCCAGTATACTACTGACCTGTAAACCTTAATTTTTATGTACTTTTGCAGCGACATGTGCGAACACACCGCAGCATTGTATGTCCATCACCTCTTGACCCATTCGATGTGTGCGGTTGATGTCCGCCTATCAACACAGCAAAAAGAATACTTACCCTTTCATTCTTCAGCGTTTCCTTCAGCTCATCCACTTGATTTTGCCAGACGTGCCAATGCAAAGGATATTCTTGTTTGATTTCCTCCAAAGTTTTCATGACTTCACGCGATGATTAGATTCAATGATTCAATGAGGATGGTACGAATTTGCACCTTTCTTGCACTTGTCACTTGTTTAATTAGCAGGTTTCTTCTTCTCCTGTCTTTCCTTGGCTCGCGTTTTGTTTGTTTCTTTTACTCACTCAGCTGCGCAAACGTTAATTTTAGTATTTTTTTTATTAATTTTGTGTCGTTTTTTATGTTTTGTTTTTATTCTACTTTTTTCCGCCCTCCATCGTTTTCCCTGAACTTTTCTATTATCTTTTGCCACGCAAGTTTATTTCACAATTTTGTTTATATTGCTTTTAAAATTGTGTTAATCCATTTTCTGTTTACGTTTATCGGGCGTATTGTTTCCAGTTGTGTTTATTAAATTGTTTGATGTTGTTGCTGTTTTCACTGAGTCACAAATTGTGCGGAATTCTTTCTGATTGGAATTTGTCAGTTGATAAAACAGAGTTGCCAATACGTTAGAAGTTAGTTCGGAATTGAACAGAGAGCCAAATATAAAGCATAACACGCATTGAATTGTCTTCATAAGGCGGTTTCATTGCGGGATTATCCACTCTCCGTTCTTTGACCACTATTACAAATTTCACCCCACATTTGAGGCACAACATTTTTCCGCACTGCTTAAAAACAGTACTATATTTTATTTCAAGAAAACCCTTCTTTGTGCAAGTATGCCAACTTTGTTCAATAACATATTTCTATTGCAACTTAATACATATTAGTTATAAACACCGTGAGGTAAAAAATGCCACAGTACATTGCAATAATACAATATTAATATATTCACGATTTGGCGACGTCAATAGGCCACCAAAATCATGAGCATTGACGCCGTTAAATTTTCTTTATGCAGCTGCGTCAAATGCGGTGTTTACGCGTATAATCCCAAACGTAAAGCCCGAAATGTGCGAGTAAGTGATCGAAAACTACCTCAAAAGGATCCACTATGCAACGAATATAGAGGCGGTCATTTAAATGACATTGTATTTCATAATGGCAAGGTGCAAGCTTTATGTCTATTTTATTTAAATTTACTTTTGAATGAATAGCCCTGTATATATCTTTATATCTATCTTTCTTTCTTCTCAATTTAAAACAATTTTCACTTTAAAGAAATATCCTTATACCGACTGTTGATAATTGCATTATTGTCTAAAGGGTTTCAAAAAAGTAAAACTTCATTGCAATACAATAATTTTGATTTATTTATTCACAATTTAAATACAATTTCCCATTTTATACATTTTATTTCACTTAACCGCCATTTCATTTTACCATGTTCGTAGTATGCAAATTTAAGCAAATTATCCACAAATAGTGGTAAATCTGATCATTCTGTTAGTGGACACAATAACAGCATGATCTGACATATAATTTGTTTGTATTATCAAACTAAACTGTTGGGAATTTTTGCAAATGGAATTAAATCTTCAACACCAAAGACAATGTATACGCATAGATCAATTATTTTGTTATGAAACCAAAGTTGAGATTATTAGAGAGCTAAGAAAGTAAGAAGATCCCGCCCTCTTCGTTATTCTCTTTGTGCGATAACTCCAGAACTTTGCACATTTTGGCTTTTATTTTAATAATTTAATAATCGGAGCCAATATCACAGATATAAAAAGAATTTTATGAAGTTATACAGTTAATTTTTTTTATCCAATATAATATATTACACTTCGCCAACTCGTTGAATATTCTTGGGAAACCTCAGACCTTCCAAAGGAGTAAAAGCCTAATAGATTAATTATTCACACTTTAACTCAAGGAATATAAGATTATTAAAATAAAAATCCGAAAATGTTTCTAAATACTGATAGCAATTTGTATACATTTGGACTGCAGAACTGAAGGAGTTTTAGTTTGATTCGTTACAGTGGTTTAACCTACCTTTAACCCAATAGTATGAGTCACTCTAGAGCGGATATTTAATTAGAAACCGATTTGCTTGTATACAAATTGTTTTTAGATTAGGAGTTTTTTGTTTAGCAAAAATTTGTCCAATGTTTATCGCAAAAATAAGGGTTGGAGGAATATTAATTGATGCAAAAAATCCATTGTTTCTACCTTGGTTAGATTGAGGGATAGTGATTTGTTTTTGATGAGCAATGTGTATCAGTTGAATCTCGAAGAGGACTTACTTATATCTGCATCTCTTGCATGAGTGAAATATTATAGTTAGATAAGTTAAATCCAGATCATATTCAAAATATCTTGTATTTCGCAGTTTGTTTGGAGATTGAAGATAGATGCTGGGTTTTACGTTGCAACAGTGAGATCGTATAGTTTCAATTTAAAGATAGTGGTAATTTTATTCCATGTAATATCAATAGAAGCTACGAAATAAACTTTATTAATTCATTACTTAACTTAAAATTACTTCAAATAAACGCGCTTAATCAGCTTAATAAAATGCTTGACTTCTTCTAAAGAAGAAGAATCGAAGTGAAGATGAGATTCGGCAAAAGGTAACTGCTTTTCAATCCAAGATCGTTTCAATGGGAAATGCATTGGATTCTGGTGCGACAGACCATTTTGTTAATAATATTAACGCCTTCAAGAGTTATACGGAGCTGTCAAATCCCAAGCACATAAAGGTCGCCAAAGACGAGGGACTAATAAGCGTTTCAATCGCCGGTGATATACATAGATGTGCTCAGCGACTTGGGTGTAGATTTACGTTGAAAAACGTTCTATGCGGTCCAGAATTCCGGGAAAATCTATTATTTGTAAGCAAAATCGTAGAAGCTGGTTTGAAGGTTAACTTTCAGAAAAATTATGCTTTAATTGTAAATAATGACGAATTGATTGCGAAGGCTGAACGATGTGGAAATTTATTCGAGGTGAGCTATAATTTTAATGAGTGCTGCAAACCTAACAAAGGACGAAGAAAGTTCTTTATGGCATAAACGTTTGGGTTATATTAGCAATCACGGTTACAACTTCAGAGGAACGCGGAAACCCTTTCAGAAGAACGCGGGTCCTCTTGAACACATTCATTCAAATACATATATGCGGTCCTATAACACCTACCTCTTGGGGCTGGACTAGAAGCAAACCCTACGTGATGATAAGCGTAAGGTAGTTTTATCTAGAGATTTTAAATTTGATGAAACTTAGTTTCTTTTTAAAAATAATACAAAGGCTTACAATGAACCAGTCATTGTAGTAAGCAACGATCAGGTGGCAAAAAATGATGTGTTGTCCCTAATATAGAAAATGAGGAGGTTTCAAGAGGGCAAATCGAAAGTTCTATTGAAAGTACAGATGTCGGTAGTCAAGAGTCTAGTGCTACGAATAAACACCGAGTGTCTCAGATGGGAAAGCAAGTCGCCGAATCGCCAAGGCGGAGTGAAAGAATCAGAAAACCCAATAGAAAGTTTTCCAATTACTACCTATCCTTATTTGAACCTACAGATTCAAGAGTACCAGCCACTTATGATGAAATTGAAAAATGCTATGATCGTTTAGAATGTTTATCTGCAGTTGAAGAACTAACACCGATGGAGAAAAATAAGGTCTGAAAACCGGTCGAATGTCCACCTAATATAAGACCCCTAACATCTAAGTGGATGTTTCAATTAAAAAAGATGCAAATGGGAATTCAATACGGTGCAAGGTCAGGCTTGTGGCAAAGGGATATTTACAAAAATTTGGTGTGGACTATGATGAGGTTTTTCCGCCAATAGCAAAGTTAGCTATGTTACGAATTATTTCGGTTGTTGGCGAATCCTAGAACTTCCATTTTCAATAGCTAAATATCAAGACTGCATTCTTGCATGGAGATCTAAATGAACAGATTTACATGAATGTACCGGAAGGAATGCAAATTAAACGTGATTACGTTCTACAACTTAAAAAGTCATTGTATGGATTGAAGCAAACACCAAGATGCTGGAATGAGACATTTAATTTACAAATTTTGAATTTGGGCTTTATTCGTTCTGAGCATGATTATATATTTCCGATTTGAGAACAATAGTATGTTGTTTCTTTTGTTATATGTAGATAATATTTCAGTTACTGATAATAATGTAAAATAAATTGAAGAATTGAAACACAAATTATCTGAAGACCGAATTGTCCGATTGTGGAGATTTAAAACATTGCGCTGGTACTAACTTTAAATATAACCAAAAGGACGGTATAGTGATGCTTTCACAGGAATCTATTATCAAGGAAGTTATTGGTAAATTTGGAATGGTCAATCGGAAATCTACAAGTGACTTCGTCTACAGTGTATTTAGAAATCCAGTATCATGGTCAAGTAAGAAGCAATCAACCGTAGCCATGTCATCCAGTGAGGCAGAATATGTTGCCCTCAGTTATGCTGCTTCTGAGCGATTGTGGATAAGAGGATTATTGCAAGATTTTGGAATTGTTGATGAAGGATATCCTGTAACAATATTTGAAGTTAATGCCGGATGTATTGCAATGGCTCAAAATATAGAATGCAAACGTTCTAAGCACGTTGATATCTGACACCACTTTACAGGAGATCACTATATGAAAGGAAATCTGAGCATTAAGCCTATTTCAACAAAGAATCAAATTGCGGAAATTTTTACAAAATCTTTCGATTAAACAAGTTTTACTACAATTCGAAATCAACTTGGGTTGTCAAATTGAGAGGAGGTGTTGTAATACTGTGTTTTAAGAATACTTGTTAAATGTTTGTATTTCGTATCAAAATAGTCTATGATTTTGTTGGTTTTTTTCAGAAAAACTTGTAATTTTTTCGGTGTGTGAAAAAAAACGTTTGAACATATTGGAAGCTTTTTAAATAAAGAACTTTTGCGAATAAATATCAGACTTCAATAATAATGCTATCTTTAATTCAAATTAATATTCAGACTCACTCTAAGACACTATTCTTTAACCCGATATGTAACGCAATTGATTTTTATCTTCTATCAAAATTAAGAAACCAAAAAAATTACCGAAGTTTGAAATTTCATCCAGTGAAATTGATTTAATAATTGGAGAAGCCGGACACATTACGGTATTTATATAAAAAGTAAAAAACTACCTTAATTTAGTTCGAATAATATGAATTTTTCTAAAATCGTACCTATCCAAATATAACATCAAATGTTGACTTGGCTTACAAAAATATGTTCATATAAAAAAATATATTTATATGTTTGATGCGCTATATTTGGCGGAATGCCCGCATAAAATCGACTGAAAGTTAGGAAATATAACTACTCACACCTTTAGGAAATTTCCGACAGGAAAACTCGAGATGTGTTCTCTAAGATCAAATCTTATATGTGCTTCTGCAAGATTTTTTGCATGTTTGGAAAGAAGTTAAATATATATCAACAACTAAGTATATATTTCAAGTGTCAAAACCAGAATGAATGTGGGTATGTTCAATATTTACACACAAAATGTTAGAAATAGATTCCAGTGAATGATGATTTGAAATTTCTAAAGGCCAATAAATAGTTTTCATAATTTTAGGGGAAAATTCCGGAGTAGTGTGAAGAAACAAATTTTATATCCATACAACCCTCAGAAGATTTGGTATAAATTTAACCACAGAAAAAGACATCTTGGGCTTGCTTTCGTAACTGGGATACCAGGAACAAATGACTGAATTTTCTTTCCACTATTTAAATGACCATATTGATGCACGAACTCTTCTCTTTCTCAAAAAATTTGTTGAGTTGTTTTTCGAAAAACAATATAGTATCGATACTATATTACGGTACAATTTTGAAGTACATCAAACTTATTAGCTAATCATATAACTTTGTCAGTCAGTTCGTAATGAGTAATTTTAGATAGATTACCAATGTTTTTATCTTTTCCAATAAAAATAAAAACAAAAGACATTATATGTTATAAATCGAGGTCCATAGAAAGTGTTCGCTAAGCTCTTTTCACTAAATATGTAAAGATCTGTCATTAGTTTTTATTCTTATAAAAGAAAATAATGTTTTGATTACATTTTCGCAAGCCAACGAATGGGGTCGGCCGCCAGTAGACACAAGCGGTATGGCAAAAAGATTATATTTATAAATAATAGGGAACTATTCAATCATGTTGACAGAAAATTTCTCCTGCATTATATTTCCAGCGAGTAGATTAAAAACCGAACATCTAATGCGTCAGAACAGAATTCAACACCATTTTGTGTTCGTACATTTTTTCAGCAACATCGTTATTGCACAAAAATCATTTTCATTCTAAATACACATTTTTATACACATTTTTCACCATCTAATTTCTTCTCGTTGGTTTCTACCAACTGACCGGATTTAAAGCAACACTTCGTGAGCGATATGTCTTCTCTTGTTAGAACCAAATCCGGGAGACATTCATTAGCCATTGGTTTTTCCAGCGCTCAGGTGAGCTAATAAATGCAAATATATTATTTAGAATTAACTGTTCTAATTTTTATTTCAATTGACACGTACAATGTTGCCACCATTAAATATATATATTTTTTTAATTATAAAATGTAACGCAACCAACCTTTTTATGAAAAAAAAAACCATGATTGACAATGACGAAATATTTTAGACATATGTAAGTATAAGACTGCCTATACCTGCTTTTTATTCCTTTTTCGAGATGAAATTCCTAACATGATTTAGCAAACTTTCGAAATGAAATAGTAATAAAAAAGTCACAGTTTTACAATTTTGCAAATATATTATCGAACATATTATGACGTAAAAACATAGGTTTTTTTGTGTTGGTTGCCAGTGCTGAAATTAACACAGCTTATGAAAACAAACACAAAATAATTGCGATGGCACTAAATGTTTAACAAGGAAAGAATACCTTCTGGAATTTGTTTCTCATGAAAAAAACCTAGTAGCCAGCCTTATTTGTTAAAATTGGCAGATGTTTATGCTTAGTACTATGCTTTTCCACAAAGAAATTATCTCGAGATATTATATCCAAATGTGTTGCTAACTTTTTTGTGTTGGTTTCTAGAACTGAAATCGAAAAAACACGTATTTTTACATCATAATTTCTTCGATTACATATTTGAAAGTCATGAATGAATGAATAATGTATATTGAATTAAAGCATTAAAAGGTTTCAAACTCTTACAAAATGGCGGGTTACATACATCATTTTCCTTTATCAGCCGTTTGTTATTCAGCTGTTAACAAGTTAGTGAAACTTTCGTAAGATTTCCTCCGCGAAATACATAGTATAGTCTAGTAAAAAAATTTAGCTTCAAATGTCATGACCGTGAAAAGTCAACATGTACACCAGTCTTCAGGAAGAATTATCACTCTCAAGGAAGAAAAGAAGTAAATGTAAACATCTGATTGTGAATGTCAAGTTAAATGTGAATTTATAAAATAAATATACAATAATAAGTCTAGCAAAAGCAAAACCGATGTTCGGAAAGGTTTTTAAACATCAGGGCCTATTTTTCCGAAGCTAGTGGTCATAACCCACGCCCATGCAACGACTGTGGTAAATTGCATTTAGAACTACATGCATAAGCATTTAATTTGCGTAAAAAATATTTACTTAATTCCATCAAATTTATTTCCCGTTGAAGTATATTATACAAATGAACTATACAATAACTAGGAGAGAATGTCTTATCACTTCATAAATTAAAAGTAGTTTACTAAACATTTGCAGTTATGTATTATACAAGTAATACAAATAAGTATATAGGTAACTTACATACTCACTTAAAATCTAAAACACAATCATAAAAACGTAATTTTTATACAAAAAAAACGAAGAACAGCAATAACTTGGAGAAAATAAATTAAGTTTAAAATAGCAATTTACTTTCATTTCTTATAAATTTAAAAAATACTATCGGGTACTGGTTTTTGGACGTTACGATATACAGGCCTGGAATCACAGACCTTCGATTAGGATATTTCGGTTAATATAATTAAGAGCTATGATATTTACACGCATTTTCATTGTCACACGTTTACACACAAGTAATGTTATGGTTACAGGTCTCGATTTAAAAAAAAAAAAAAAATATTAGCTATTCGAAATATTATGTTGAATATCTGCCAAGATTATTTGAAATAATGCTAATGCTGCTTTCAGACTTTTCCAAATTTGAGTGAAATTTGTGCTGTCGTAACTGTAGAAACTACGATTAGTGTTTCTTTGTAGAAATGCAAAAAAAAAAAAAAGAGATAGAACCACATTATCAACATTCCGAGAGGAATTGTTGGCCGTGAATTCGCGGATAGCTGTGATAATTAGTAGCTACTGTGTATTATTTGATAAGAGTTTTGGCTTAGAATCAGGTCTGTATTATCTATTATTTCGTGGTGTTGGTTATTTACAAGTGAGTGAACTTAAGGCTTACAAAGCAGAATTTGAAAATAAATAAATTAAATGATCTAATGTGTGATACAAGCGCGATTTTTTGTAAGACAGTAGCGACCCGAAGGTGTTAATGCTATGATGTGAAATTGTAGCTACGTAGCGTCCTACCGGGCGTTACTAATTCGACTTTTATATTTGCCGTCGCTGTAACTTTAGTGGTGTTTGTGTCAGAATGATGGGTTTCAACTGTAACTTCCGGTTGCACAACAATGCTTTGCAGTTCGGGTGGAAAGTTGTTCATTGTTTCGTTGCCAGCAGGGGCAGATGCTTGCGGTGGCGAAGAAGAGTCAGCGGTGGTATTAAACGTCTGCATTGGCGGTGGTGGCGGCGGCTGATGTTGATTATGATATTGAGGTGGCGGTGGAGGATGTGCACTATAAAAGGGCTGCTGATTGTAGCGGTGATGGGGCGATTGTGCGTACGGAGTGTGATGACGCGCAGCACTTGTTGGCAGTGGTGGAAGTTGGTAATTTACATTATTACCGTAGTTTATATTATTACCGTAATGCCCTCCGAGCCCAGCGTTATTCGGACCCCTTTCGTTGTTCATTTGTATTGACGAATTAGATGACTTCCATGAGGGCGGTTCTTCAGTTATTGTTGTAAGCGAAGGATCGTTGATGTTGATATGTTGCTGTTTCTTATAGGAACGTGACGATGGTCGACATGAACCATCGTTGACGATAGCCTTGTTTGTTCTCTTGTTACTTCGTGACATTTGTGGTGAAGGGGTGGAAATGCGATCGGGATGTTCAAGAGGCACCAACTCAGCTTCTGGTCCAATCAAGCTTAGGAGGATGGGAAACACAATTAAGCTGTTAAAGGTTCCGACACAAAGTACGGCCAACAGGAGCCAGAAAAAATGGCGAATCACGAATTCAAATGGAGAGGTAGAAAGCATAAAAACAGCTAGTGTAGATGTCAGTACACCATGTGTTAAGGGACCCAAAGTTACTTGCAAAGAAAGCATTGTACGGCGTTCACGGCTACCTAAGGCTGTCAGGAAACCCTAAAATTTACGTTAATACTTATTATACCACTTTTTCAACTATAATTTGTTGGCTCAGTTTAAATTAGCTTATTGTCTTCGAAACTTACCAGTGAAATGTGTACGGTGAAGCATACAATCATGCCCACACTCAATATAAGGATAACTGCCGGAAGTGCAGATAGTTTGATACCCAGCAACGTCATGACTGCAAAAATTTGGGCCAACGATGCCATAACACTGAACACTACCAGCAGAGCAGCCCACATTGACAGTAAAATTATGGAAACCAAAATAAAGGCGACTGCAACACAACTGCATAGGATCAAGGTCAGCGACGATCTCAATGTCATATATTGCTCCCAGAAAATGAAAGGAATCCCTGTCATAAAACAAAAACAATAAGTTAGTGATTGTGTCAAGTTTCTTCGGCTTACAAGGATAAACATACCGGAAGGATAGTTGGGAAGGCCGCGCGATTCAAAGCGAACACTTAAATCACGAATGTGACCGATTAAGGTTTTAATTTCTGATGTGTCTGTTAAGCCATGAAGGTAAAAAGGCAGCTGAGAGTAAACTAATGGTAATGATTTCGGAATCTTCAAATCAAACTCTGTTGGAACATGATAATATTGCCGGGGTTCAGGATGTAATTTACCCTAAAAATGAAAAATAGCATAATGAGCCTGTTGTTAAAGAGTAGTTTTTGTTAAGCTCACCTGGGAGGCCCCATAGGCAAACACATCGTTTGTAGCCCAAACCGAAAGGTAATTGTAGAAGGCTCTCGGATTAATAATGCCTTCGTTGTCCACTAGGCGATGTTGCGTCACCAGGCTTTTATCTACTGGGTTGTCAATATATCCAGTTTGGACTAGCAATTTATAAGCCAGTATAGCATCACTTGAGGCGTTCGAATGCCATCCCTCCTGGTTAATGCGTCCATCTTTTAGTTCACGATCAAATATCTTTTGCAAATTTCTTAGCCAATCACGAAACAGTGACAGCCAAAAGTCCGGTAGGCCACCGTTGTCGTTCTTAATAATGTGCGGCACGCGAACGAAAGACTCATGGTACTCATGCAACAAACGCTGGTTGTTGGGATAGTCAAAATTACCCTGCGTAACGGCGTACATACTGTAGAAGCCAAACATGGATGTTTGGGCCTTTAGAAACTTGTATTCATTGGTTTCTTTCGGCACTAAATCTATCAAATCTAAGCCATCCTGCAGTTTGGTAGAGGCGTAGAGGCTGAAGATGACAGTGCCCACAAATGACATGACAACAATGAATTTTACCCAACTCTTCATTAAGAAGGGGGTGTAATATTTGAGAGCGAATTTACCCAATGAAAGAACTGGCATATGTTTCTCCGATGAGCAAGACAGCAGAGCCTCTTCTTGCGGGTTCGTACTTGCTGGCGCTGGTGATCTAGAGTTACCGCAAGTTCTAGGTGGTACAACTGAAGAGCACCTTAACCGATGAATTTCCCTAAAATTTTTGTTATTCAACTGGTTCTGCTGATTTACTGGATTCTCTTTCCAGATAGGAAAACAGCAACACAAAATATCAGCTCTTCCAGCAGTACGTCGTCTTAAATCTAGAGAAATCATTGCGGGGAACACTAGAAGGGCAGACGCCAAGTTAAAACACATTACAATTGCCGCTTGCAAACAAAAGACTTTTAGAGCAGGCACCGGTATAAATACAGCAGCGAAGAAGGCGCCAGTCGTTGCACAAGCACTAAACAGTATACTCGGGCCGACCTTCTTCAGAATGTACTTAGTTTGCTCGTTACGATTGCTCTCGGCATATGCTGCCGTTAACATAAAAATGTGATCCACGCCAAGTCCCAATGCCAAAAACGGTACCACTTGAGTACTGGCCGCATTGAAAACAATCCCTAATATGGCACATAGGCCCAAACCAGCAGCTGTGGAAAAACCAATTAGCAACACACCCGCCACTCCAACAGTCGACTGTCCCTTAACTGGGTCCCGCCAACGGACCAAAGTACAGAATGTGTAGGCTACAGTCGCAACTATGCCGATCACAATACTAAATGGCTTTGGATTGGAAAATTTCTCCAGAATGTCATCCAGCGTAGCAGATGAGAAAACGTAGACATCATATTTTTGGGACATCCGGGGATTGTTCATGATGTTTTCCACTTCCTTGGAGAAATTCCTCTGCCAAGCAGTCAAAACTTCCGCCGCCTTATCGGGCGTCCAACTGATGTGGTGGACTTTATAATTCTCATTCCAAAAGTCGTACATTTCCTTTTCAGTCATCAGCTGGACCACTGTTTGTAGACCTTTAGCTTTTTTCAAGTGGGCGGTACGATTTCGTTGTACGCCTCCTACGATTAGCTCTTCTGGCCAGTGCATATATTTGGCAGCAAACCCAAAGCAACCTCCCGTCAAAATGCTACCGACGTCTAGTGGAACATCACTGTTTTTATTAGGCGCTGTTTCGGGACATTGTGAGTCCTTAGGATTGAGGCAAGGCTTTTCCGTGTAACCTGAGGTAATGGCGGCCCGCTTCATGTACTGTTCTATGGTGCCGAAATCAAAGGATATCTTTTGATCGTTCATTTGCGTCTTCATAGATTGCATAAGGTGGGAGGGATTCAGCGTACTCCAAGTTATGCGTTTGTCTATGCCCCTACAATGCGGGAATAAAAATGCCATATTTCATCTACCATCTACATTGGTGAATTCGAGGCAATTACTTACGGTATTTGTACAGGAAATTCGGGTCCCAGCAATTGGCTACCCTCCCAAAAACAATCCAGAGGTGTTATAATTGAGCATGGTATCAAATGTTTGAATATTTGCTCTATGTAATACGGACCCTCAAAACTGGGCGTTGTCGGTGAGTTGCACATATCCCTCAGACTCCAATCGGTATCAAACATATGTATCTTCACGGCAGTCGCCTTCTTCAGCACATCCAGATGTGTTAACAAAGCCTGCGGATGCAACACCGACGCATTGGGGTCATGTGCTGTTTGTATGAGTAGCTGATGTGTTGAACTTTCAGATTCTCCAATAGTCTTTTGGGTATAAGCCAGCTCGGTCTCCAATCGTCCACCTTCCTGGATCCAAAGCTGGTGAACCTTCGAATGTATCTGGACACTCTTCAGGCCAACACAAAAGGTGCTTAATACTAAAATGGCTACGAATAGGACCTTTCCGGCATGTTTTTGTACTGAACTCCCCAGGGCTTCGAGGTGATATTGAAATACTGAACGTAGATATATCGCAGTGCGGTTTCCACGCGCTTTCCCCTGCAAAAAGAAAAAAAAAATAATAATAATAATGGTTAAATAAATCACTGATATCCACTGGTATTATAATTAAGTAAGTCACTGGTATCCACAAACAATTGTTTCGATCTTTAGACTTAAAGTCCTTTCATAACTTATAACATATTCTACTGAAATTCCACAGAATTGAGTTTTTGCGTTGAGAGGTTTTTGCTAGAATTCATAAAGTCATCTGCGTTTTAAAGACACCGTCCTTTGCGTCAAGCTGTGCTGCTTTGTTGTCTTTTTGTACACCAACTTCTTATAATTTTCCGAAAAATCGTAACGGCAGAGAACACGGTGGCCGGTTGGTTTATGACTCTTTTAGCAAAAAGAATAACATCTTTGCTGCAGGCCGGTGCCCTGGTGCCGCAGCTGTTGCCGTCGCTGTGTGCGTTAAGACGCCGAGTAGAATACATTATTATGAACGTACGTACAATAATGTAGTTAAGACATAGACAAAATATCCTCAAGATATCTGACCTATTAACACTCTTACGGCTCATCAACATGCATTTCAACACGTTGTGTTACTCTTACGAGGCATTGACAATGGACTTTCAACGAATTTCTTTGTACGAAATCCGGTACCAGTATTTGGGCTGTTATATGCGTGACTGTGATAACAACTAAGTGTAAACAATGCCTAAAAAATGACATGATGGCATAAAATGTCCTTAGAGTAGGTAGAATGATTTATTATCCGTAACGGTCGTAATCCGTTTGATGCTTTTGTACATAGAGTATATGTACCATCCGTAATTATTCTACTAGTTTAATCGTGATGTTACGCTTAAAAACAGATCTTGTTTTCTTCCACTCGTAGATGTGGCCGACGAATAACATTTATATTGCGTTTCCTGCCACAATTCATAAACGACAATCACACCACTATATGTACTCGCATATCACTGAATCAGTAATAATACTCCGTTGTATAGAGTAGGGGGAAAGTGTAGTCGACGCAAAAAGGCGGCTTTTCGATTTTTTTTTCAAATATATGATAAGCCGACCTTTCGGCTTTCTTTAAATGCACAAATATAGTATGATTTAAGAACCCGCACATTTTTGAACCAGCAGCTCTTGAAGTCAATATCGTTTGATACAACAAAATGTAACACTGAAAATTTTAAAGAGGTGGATTAAATACCTTTTTAGGTACCTACTAAATTGTCAGACTTTGCAACACTTTGTCTTTACCTTTTCTCTGTAATTTCAAGCCGTCTCCTTGCTGCAACCAACGTTTTGTCCGTTTTGCTCCTTTATAAATCATGACAGAATTATATATATATATATATATATATATATATATATATATATATTATATATATAATATAATATATATGTATATACGTATATATATGTATATATATACATATATACTATTATATATATATATATATATAATATCAATTGTCAAACCCATTCTGGTATTCCCAAAATTTAAATTCTATCTCTCCCACAAATTAACCGATTTAGCAAAAATCAATATTTATTCAAAAATTTCTATAAGCAAATTTCAATAAATTCTAATTTCGTTTCATTATTGTGCACTAATTCTTTGAATTAAAGTTTTGAAATTTGACGTCTTACAACAACAAACACATGTGATTTTATTTCTCTATGTTGCACTGTTGCAAAATCAATTTTTTTTATAGAAAGACATACAGATCTGACGTCTAAAAGTCGTTTCGTTTTCTAGAAGAAATATTAGTGATGTTCTACGTCGTTCGATAAATTTGTTTTACTTTTAAATTAGACGATATTGTATTTACTAAGACAGAGGGTTAACCGAAAATATGACTTGTTGATCAATTAAATCAAAATGTTGCTAGTTACTCGCATAAAAATCGTCTATACCTGAAGATATCCTAAAATGTATGTATTTTCCTATTTGAAAATTGGCCATACAACAAATCAATATGATATAAATATAAGTTTACAAATGTTTGTGCTTGAGCGTGCCATGTACCCATAATTGAAGCCATACTTGATAGCGGGAATAAAAAACAATCTGCACTTCCAGGAAAAATCAGAACGGAATTCGTTATCATAAACTCTAATCGTATTACACCAATGATATGCTAAAAATGAATGACCATAACTTTCCACCATTGTTCTAGTTCAGTATAAAATTTTCAAATTTCTGTTCGGATTTGGTAGAATCCAGTCGGTCGGAAAGTCTCTTGCAATAATAGTGTTAAGCGATTTCACGCTTAGCAGAGCGGCAATTCAATTTTTCGGTTCATAATCAAATGTTCCCATTCGATGCGGATGTAATAAATAGAAAAGGGGTTTCTCATGCAAGGCATCGTCGAGTAATCTTTTGTTCATTACAAAAAATGGAATCTGATTGATCCATGACACACATTTAGTTCATTTCTAATCTCGTTCCAATTCTGCAATGTAGACATTCTGTTCGAAAACAGACAAAATATTTAAAAAAATCCCTAATTGACGCAACGACCCCAACCCCAATCCAAGACAGGTGATGTGGATAAGAAAAAAAACTCAGAACGCTAAACCAACTAATTAAGTTACTCACTGCCAGATCGTACACATTGCTGCATTATCTTGTTCCTCTCTGTGTGGCGATGTATCCACCATCGTCGGCTCTGAAAACACACACACACACACATGTAATGTAACCGAGGCGAACGGACATAAAAGTCGATTAAGACTTTAAAATGTCGATAGCATCTCCTCCCAAGGCTCTCACGAAGGAGAATCGCTAATTTCGCAATGCTAAAAATTGGAAGGATAATGGACATTACGATCATTTCAGCTTATGCCCTTCATAGTGCATATATGTATTTTACATCCAATCACATATATATTAGTGTATGTGGTTTATCAGAAAACGCTTGTCTTACCATTAGTCTGTTATAAACTGAACCACAAGCGAATCGATTGAAGATCTCGCCATTGGGGACCACCCAGGTTATACAGTTTCACATCGCTTCGTTCTCAGGCGTGTTTTACATACACATACTTGTGTACATACTTTCAGCCACACGGACATTAAAATAGCGACAGCTGCTGCCCGTCACTGCTTTCATTACAGATGCAGCCACTAGGCCGTGATGCCTAGATTCGGTGGTATTGGTGATATAGCGCGAGTGTGTGAGTACTTCAACATTTCATGCTCTCCTCTCCATCTTTTTGTCTTACGGTGGCAACATGTGATCGATTCACCCGCCGCTGTGTCACATGTGCCCGTAAGAATTATCTTCCCTGAATAAAGTTATGTGATCTTGTGACAAGGACCAAAAAAAAAAGTCGACATACTTAGGACCAAGAAGAGGGGTTGACACTGTGGCAGTTTTGCGGTTGTGTCTGTGCTTCTACTCCAGTTACTTTTTGCGGTTTTCTTACAGCACAATTCCGGTGGTAGGGTCATTATTATTGTAACGGTTTCATTGTCAAACATAACCAATGTCTTTTTACTCACATCAAACAGAACAGAAGAAGCACAGAAACGTGTGCCAAGACGTGCGCCTTCTTTGGCGAACTGATCGAATGTAGTGCATAAAATCTCTTTCAAGGAAGCTTTAAAAGTTGTGTGCATGCGCGTATGCTTGCTATTTTTTTCAATGAAATTATTTTCAGAGCCAGTTTATTGTTTTTCATTCTCCTATGCCGACAATCCATTGTTTATTAAGACATTACGAGAAACCAGAGCCACGACTTACAGTGGAATATTTTCGCTAAACTAACTAAACTGAAATACATGCAAAAAATTTCCCCTTTCCGTCCCACATCTAGCATGCACACGGCATGAAAATAAAAAACTTTATACTTGACATAACATAGCAAAAAAGGGGAAGAAAAAAAATGGCTCGAATTGATTATTTTTAAGTGCACAAATAAAAGGAATATATAAGCAAACCGCTTTTTTTCAAATCGGAGGGCCAATTTGATAATGCATTTGTAGCATTTCATCAACATTTTACCCAATCCCCGATAAACACACGTCAGCATTTGAACTTAATACCTGACACAGCTGACAAAGCAAAAAATAGGTTACGCTTGGCCTCATGATTTCAATGAATTACCAAGTGATCTTAAGCAAATTGCTATTAAGAATCGAAAATCAATTTATTTTTACTTGAAAGATCTAAAACGCTTCTATGGTTTAATATGTTTTCTCGTATATACTTATATATATATACTCGTATATACATATGTGTACATATGCTTATTAATGTTATATACATATATATATACAACGATATATATATATATATATATATATATATATATATATATATACATATATAGATATACATATATTATATATACATATATATACCATATATGTTGGTTGGCTCATGCCATGCAACCGGAAATTTTGGGCATGAAGCGTGTGGCAGCGAAGTTCGTCTCAAAATTGGTGAAGAACTGTTGAATGACGTCAACGATGATCCAGATTTGCTTAAAAGGGTCATAACTGGTGACAAATCATGGTTATGACATCGAAACCAAAGCCCAATCGTCCCAATGGAAGAGTCCAGGAGAGCCAAGATCAAAAAAATCACGCCAAGTTCGATCAAATATCAAGGTTTTGCTCATTGTTTTCTTCGATTACCATAGCATAGTGCATAAGGAATTTATACCACAAGGTCGTACGGTAAATAAGGAGTATTACTTTGAAGTTATGCCCCGTTTGCGTGAAGCAATACGAAAAAAAAACGCCCGGAATGGTGTATATATATATGTATATATATAAAACTTATTAAATCATAGAATATATTTTTGTTCTTTCTAGGAAATTTTAAATGTTAAAATGCAGTATTATTAACCTTGCCAATTGGTTATGATAACTGTAAATGATAATTATATGAAATAAAACTGAAGGAAAAAAATAACAAGTCAAATCAGCAGAATATGCCACGCCCAGCGCCCTTATAATAGTGTTAAGTTTCTTAGAACTTTAAACTTTTTACATATCCATATGAAAACACCTTGCAATTCAACGCGAACAATTCACACATAATCAACATAGATCTGTTCTAATATTATTCTAGAAATGAATTAAACCCAAGACATAAGGTATGTAACATATAAATAAAGTAACATGTAAACGAAAATGTGTCCCTAAAAGTAAGCTCTAAAAAGTTTATCATTTTTGGGATTCTGCCGGAAAATTATTAGCTTACTTTCTTACTACTCTTTAGAACTGTCCTTGTTTTATTTTTAAAATATTATATGAACTATGGTTTGTTAAAATGTAAAAGCCTCTTCCTGGTGGTCTTTGGAGCTAATTAGTTAAACTCTGCTACATAAAACTCACTCGTATTTGTCAGTGACTTTCGGATGAAATCTCACTTAGGGAGAGAATATTGATAAAATTTATATATTGCGACACAACTGGGTCTTTTCAAACCCAAGTAAAAAAAGCAAAGATTGTTGTACATAAAAATTGGGACTTAATGACGAGCATAACACACTGTGCGACGTCGGTATGAATTCGTTGCGGCTACCACAGCCACATGGCAGGAATAGATGGGACTATGAACCAAGACAGCAAGGTATTTAGCCACACACATACCAACATGCAGCGTAACACAACCTACTGGGAAGTTGACGATTTGTGTGCTAATGAAGATGGTGGCGAAATGTTGTTGTTGCAACTACACGTTCGTTTAGTGACGACGTCTTAACCAACTTTTTCTGATGGATATTTTGATGCAAGAATAACGGAAACATGTACATATTTATATAT